>JAXIVJ010007781.1:0-27500 GCA_036785665.1 Chirona hameri
ACATGACACGTGCCACGTACCAGGTGCGACGCCAAATGATACAACACCGGGAAGCGCACGGTTAGCTGTGTTAACCCGCGCGGCTCTGGGGTCTCCATCCGAACGCCCGGCGCTGGGGGGGTAAATTTTACCCCCCCCCCCCCCCCTCGTATCTTCCGAACCAATAACCGCAGCGAGACGCGCAAGGCGGCGATCGAAAGCTCTCAGTGAGAAGAATCTAACGCGTACCGGAAATTCTTAAAATAAGGTCACATGTCAGGTCACGGTCAGGTCAAGTGTCAAAATTTAAGTATTTGGGTTTTTGGGCTATACTTTCCATCCAAAGCCTTATATTGCAACTATTATCTCACAAAGTGCTCCCAACTGTATAATGCATCTCCTGCATAAGTAAAAGTGAAATTGTAAGCAAAGGTCAAGGTCAAGATCAGGTCACAAAAGGTCACAGGTCTACGAAAGCCATGCGACACATGTTGTATGGGTTATTTTACACGTATAATTCGATAGAAGCACCCATTTGTACAGCCTGACCCCCATATAATGGTCCTCAGGTCAAGACCAGGTCATAATAAGGACAATATTTTAAATTAATTAATATAAATAAACATTGCATGTTTCTAGACTAGATTTGTCTTAGAAATACAGTGGTGGCATGTATTTGTCTGTATCTGGTCAATAAAAGCCAAAAAACGCAAATTCAAAAAATGACGTCATGAGTTACTTATACTTCGAGAGCTATAAGTCAGCCAAAAATAAAGATATTGCTTTGAAATTTGGTTTCAGCATCGTTCATACTCGGTTCTCTATTATTTCTTCCGGTTTTTTGAAAATCTTTTATTTTTTTTAAAACTTTTGTGGAAATTCTTCCAAAAAAATCAGTTTTTTGCATTTTTGGGGGTCAAAAACCCAAAATGTTGAAAATCAGAGATAGCCATTTTAAAGACAATGTTATTCTCTGTCCTTTGACGGCTTTTATTTGCGAGTTGCAATAACATGCTATGCTCTATGATTTGTCAAACATTTAACGTTTTTTCACCAAAAATGACATGACATGACGTCACTAAAACGTCATTATCTCCCCAAAATTTTCACGAATTTCAACAAAATTTTGGCAGAAGACGTAAAATTGATGCACCATAAGGTACCATAAGTTTCACTGTGATATCTTTCATATTTTTCAAGTTATTGATAAAATCCGGGAGGGGGGGGTAAAATTTACCCCCCCCCCCCAGCGCCGCGCGGGTTAACACACTAACTGTGGCCGGCCCAGCTCAACAAAGGCCGCCAGAAGACGACCAAAAGTGCATGCGGTTGCACCCCCCTCGCGGGTGTAGTTTGCTCCCCACGGGGTTGGCGTCCCCAGAAGGCACCTCATGGCGTTGTACCGCGCACGTGACCTACGAGTATGCCTTCATTTGTCTGAATAGTGTATTATTGACATGTTCCGAATACGTGCTACACATGTTTTCTTATCCGCCTTTGGTGGCGTCGATTCTATGAGATTCCCCGATAGTGGGCACATGCGTCACCATGACTGCCACCTGTAGCACACGCGTCGGGTGTGAACTGTGACATCCAGTAAGTTTCGAATATCTCGGACAAACACTGTGGCTTTGACACGACCACAAACATTTTTGGAGGTAAGGTCACTTGACGTGACCTGGTGACATGACCTGAGATGACCTGGGGTCAAAATGTTCCCACAATGTGGGTAATTGATGCCCAAACAGCTCTGCAAAATTTGACTACACGCCGCCGTTTTTCCGCTATTCCCGAAAAACATCAGGGGAGGTCAAAATGACCCTCCGCCAGGGCGAAGGTTAAAGGAAATAGTTCGCCTCAACATGAGCTTAGAACTGAGATAGCAGTTTTGTAGCCCGTGTTGGGAAACCCCTATCTGCAAGTTTTCTCGACTGAAAAGAGTCTCCAGACGAATATATTTGATTTCTGTGTTGCGAAGGAATGCGGTGCTGACAAAAGAATGCGGTGCTGACGGTGCCTGGGCAGAGGCTATACAATCAGCCAATCAGCTTGCAGCTGGTGCTAGCAAGCGAACCGCCGGCCACCGGTTGACACATCTCTAACGCGAGTCTATCCTTACACGACTACTTTCGAATCTGATTGGCTGAACCATTTTTTTTTCATTCGCGTGACGTCAGGACTCTGACTCAGAGAGTATTAATATAGTTTTGATAACATTAATAATTTACAACCTTCGGTCCTGAATGGGCGCAATGTATGTCCATTTTTGGCAATATACAAAGAAATTGTAATTCAAAATATAATCAAATCGTGTTAGGAAAAAAATGTTGCAAGGTGAACTATTTCCTTTAAGTGTGCCTACTCACATCGCTTATTTGGGGTTATTGACACTGGTTTATTAGAACATAATTTTCTGAATCGAACCATGCCTTTCATTTTTCCAGATTCACACTAGTTGCTGATATATTTCAAAGACTCCAGGAACTGGCTGGGAGCAAAACAATGATCGGGTAGACTCCACAGGGCTTCCGCTACTAGAAACACTGCAACTATCGATTAAGCTGCTAGCATATCGTCAGCGCCGGCCAATAGCAATTCGACAAAATAGCTCGTGTGCGCTGATAGCAGCAGCCGAACAGTACTGTCTGCCCCCTACAAAGCAACGCTTGATGGCCATTTTTTCGACGAAGATATCAATTTAGAGCTACGAAACTTGCACATAATAAAGTTCACAGTGGCAAGAACATGCTGTGTAAAACTTGTCTCTCTACTTGCATGTGACCGTAATTGTGTTGCTATATGTGCGCCGTTTTACATAACATCACTATAGTGGCGATCGTTTCATTGATATCGAAACAAAAAATCAGCACAAAACAATATAAGGGAAAATTAAACTAAAGGGGCTCCAGATGTGAATTGCATTGTATCCAACAATCAAACCAATAGCTACTTACTGTATTAAATATTTTTGACATTCCTAAACAGTAGGCACACTCCCTTTCAGTGGATCTGAAGGTGCTGAAATTGTGCAACTTCGTCATGCTGTATTGTATTAAAGGGAGATAATCACTTTTCGATTTTGTTAGCAACATCTTATTTGGCTACCGTTATGGTATTACAATGTTGTCATCTAAATTTAAGAATTAAATCAAATTATTCACTAATTCAAAGTTGGAAGTTTGGGAAAATTAATGATCGGTATTTTCCCTCCACTATTGGAAAGCGCAACATCTGGCGCTTTTGCATCAATCTGTTCAACGTTGTTGAATGGGCACTTGTAAACAAATCGCCGACACTAAATAGGTCGCCGTAGTTTAGCTTAGCACCGGCCGTCCGGTGCCAAGCTAAACTGCCGATGTCAATGCACTTTTTTCAAATGATTATTGATTGCTCATAACAAAATTGGCACATATTCGCAAAAGATAGAGTGCAGGAAACATATTGCATACCTTCATGATAAATAGCAATGCGTAGGGAGGCTAATTTACTGAATTCGTTATCGAGTACTTGCTGAGTACCGACCGATATAAGCGTGGATCGCTTATCAGTAGGAAACTGCCAATATCTTTCGGTAGGAATGTTTATATGCAAAATGTGATGGATTTACATCATATTTTGGCCTCGTCTATCGATTTCAGGTGCTAATTCCATTTGTGTGTAAAAAGGTGATCATCTCCCTTTAAAGGTGGGGGAAAATCCCTTTCACTGTGGATAGCTGGATTTTGACTGCTGCAAAGGAAATTTGTACAACTGTATGTCCGACAGTTTTTTTTTTTTTGGGGGGGGGGGGGCAAATCATAGTTTCAGGAACTTGAGGGGGCTTGGCCCCCCTGGATCCACATGGTCCCTTGCCCCCCCCCCCCTGGATCCGCCCCTGTCTTGAGCCTAAACTATTGACCTGAATGTTTCACCTTTCTAAAAGTTGTCAAATATACGCTGGTTGCAGTCGAAAATATGAAGTAAGTGCTGCTAAAAACGATGGTGATATTTTTTATCTCGAAAAGTCACTTAAAATTTTCCAGTTTTTACTGTGGATAGCTGGATTCCACACTGCTGTAAAGACAATTTTACGATAAATTGTTAACTTTCCCCGAAAAAAGTGAGTCGACCCCCACTTTCTGAGAGTGGGGGTCCAGACCCCCCCCCCCCCCTCCCCGACTCACCATCGGCGACGCCACTGCCACCCCCCCCCCCCCATTCAAAAACACATCACATTTATCCAATTACCACTTTGGGGCAAGCTCGCGAGGCCTCTGGGCAGACTCTAATAGCCCCTGGGCAGGTTCGAGAGGCCCCTGAACAGACTCAATGGGCCCCAGGGCAAGCTCGAGAGGTCCCTGGGCAGGCTCTAATGGACCCCTGGTCAGGCTCTAATGGCCCCTGGGCAGGTTCGAGAGGCCCCTGAACAGACTCGCTGGGCCCCTGGGAAGCTCGAGAGGCCCCTGAACAGACTCTAATGGGCTCCTGGACATGCTTGAGAGGCCCCTGGGCAAGGTTTTTGGGGCCCCTGCGTGGGCTCAATGGGCCCCTGGACATGCTCGAGAGGCCCCTGCATAGGCGTAGGAACGTCATAAAAAGTGGGGGGGGGGGGGGGGCAGCCACCCTGGGGCCTCCATATATCTCAGGGGCCTCCCTGTTTCAAGGGGGCCCACCGGCCACCGTCCAAGGAGCAGGTGCAAACATACGTCGGAATAACAACATGAAAGGCCCTGGTGGGTGGGGGGGGGGGGGCGAAATCCGCCCACCGCTGTTTTTCGAAGATAGTGAAAAAACGGCGGCGCGCAGCGCCGCCGTTTTTTGCATACCTGTTTGGAAATGAATTACCCACATTATGAACAATTCTTATCGGTTTCAAACTTGCAGGATTTCATAAGGTCATAGGTACCTACAATTTGTTCATCTCGGATTTCTGATATCGGTAGCCTAAGGTCGGGCCAATTTCGTGACATCCCCATTGTAAGTCAATGGGGAAATATTACAATGCTTCTTATTCCGATGATACGCATGATATAAGTCCAATTCCTTCTGGATAATGTTATCATAGGTCATTATTGATGATCCAGGTGCAATTTACGTTCAGTGACCCCTACAGGGTCAGCCGAGGTCATCTGATGTCACCAACATTTTGTTTTGGTCAATAACTCGACATAATGCAAATAGAGTAGTCAAACTGGTACCAATGTGTTTGTCTCGTCGAGACACGTCTCCCAATATGCAATATGACATACTTGGGTCATCACTTGATCTTGACCTGAGGTCATATTTATAAGCGGACCTTAACTGGTCAACATGAATTACTAGAAGCGCCTTGACGAGACATACACGATGGCGTCAAAATTAGTGCCTTATCGTTATTAGGTCAAATGTTATTTGCGAAACTGTTTTGCCAACAAAAAAAAAAATGTTTTTTTGACATTTGATGACCTCGTGAAGTCTGTCAGACACTTAATTAATTAATTTCCCATTTTCCAAATTTGTATTAAGCAATTGCGAATTTTGTGTCAAGCCGCGAAGCGGCGCGAAATTTGCAAGTTTTTCACTGTGGATAGCTGGATTTTGACTGCTGCAAAGGAAATGTGTACAACTGTACGTCCGACCGTTTTTTATTTGGGCCTCAATATTGACCCAACCTAAAAAACAATATACCTTCGATATTGCATGTCTCGAGTTATAGCACCGTTTTCCGCTTGTCGCTACGTTGCGTGGTTTTCAAGATCTTAGGGGGGCGGAATCTCCCCCCCCCCTGCCCAGGGCGTGCAATTATCAGAGGCCCTCCAGGGCAAGGTTAGGTCACAAAAGATTACAGGTCTACGAAAGCCATGCGACACATGTTTTATGGGTTATTTTACACGTATAATTCGATAGTAGCAGCCATTTTCACAACCTGACCACATATGATGGCCCTCAGGTCAAGTTCAGGTCACAATAAACACAAAATGTGAAATTGATTAATCTAAATAAAATACAACATTTGTAGAGACCAGCTTTGCCTCGGAAATACAGCGCTGGCATTTATTTGTCTGTATCACTAAAAGCACAAAAAAACGGAACTTAAAAAAATGTCGTCATGAGTTACTCACTTAGTGAGCCATAAGTCAGTCAAAAATAAAGATATTGCTTTGAAATTTGGTTTGGTATCGTCCATACTTGGTTCTCTAATATATCTTCCGTTTTTTTTAAATATCCTTTAAAAAAAATATTTTGAGGAATTCTTCCGAAAAAGTTGTATATATTTTTTGTCAAAAACCCAACATTCGAAAATCCGAGATAACCGTTTGGAAGAAAATGTCATTTTCGTACTTTTGACGGTTTTTATTTTCAGTTTGCATCAAAAAAATATTTTAATCAGAATTTCTAACCTAACTCTCATATTGCCAAAACAGATGTTTTAGTAAATTAAACACAAGATCGGAAGCTTTCGGCTTGCGCCTTCATCAGCCATTATTTGTATTTTTTTATCTCCAACATTTAGCAAAAAACATACGGATTCAAATATACAATAACATGCATTTGGGCACACGCGTACTTCCGATAAAATAGGTTACACATTCACATGCTATTACATGACAATGAATAGCATGTGAGCAGGTGCAAACATACGTCGGAATAACAACATGAAAGGCCCTGGTGGGGGGGGGGGGGGGGGGGAATCCGCCCACCGCTAATGTTTTTTCGAGGATAGTGAAAAAAATTAATTGTCATGTAATAGCATGTGAATGTGTAACCTATTTTACCGGAAGTACGCGTGTGCCCAAATGCATGTTATTGTATATTTTAATTCGTATGTTTTTTGCTAAATGTTGGAGACAAAAAATACAAATAATGGCTGATGAAGGCGCAAGCCGAAAGCTTCCGATCTTGTGTTTAATTTACTAAAAATCTTTTTTGGCAATATGAGTTAGGTTAGAAATTCTGATTATTATCATGTCTCTCAAAACAGTGTTGAAAAATATTCAAAAAAATCGATTTTCTATGATTTTTCAAACATTTATTGTTTTTCCACCAAAAATGGCATGACATGACGTCATTAAAACGTCATTATCTCCCAAAGCACTGCATCAATTTCACTGAAATTTGATGAGCGAACGTATAATTGATGTAGCATAAGTTACTAACAGTGTGCCGTCGATATTTAGCACAGTTTTCAAGTTATTGAGAAAATCCGGGAATGGGAGGGAGATTGCCTGCCTGCCTGCCTGCCTGCCTGCCTGCCTGCCTGCCTGCCTGCCTGCCTGCCTGCCTGCCTGCCTGCCTCCCTCCCTCACAGCGGGGCGCGGTTTAATATTGTTGGATCCCCAGCCTATAAAGTGGGGCCTTGGCCTCCCCGGCCCCCGGTTCTTACGCTTATGGGTTATAGTATTGCGGTGTTGTGAATTCATCATTATTTTTGCAACTTCAAAGCATTGATATCGAACCAATATCAGTGATTGTAGGAGGAGAAATCGTTCAAAAGTGGGGAGGCCAGTTAACATTGCTGCCCCTCCCCCCCTCCCCTCCAGCCTGACAAATGGGGGGGGGGGAGTGGCCCACACGCCCCCCCCCCCCCGTTCCTACGCCTCCCAGCCAGGAATTCTGAGTGGGGCCCAATTGGGCAGAACTCGGGTTTGCCCGACTTAAAGGAAATAGTTCACCTTCGGAAATTTTTCAGAACACGATTTTATTATATATTTTTTAATACAGTTTCTTTTTTTTCTGTTAAATGGTCCTACATCGCGCCAATTCAGGACAGAAGGTTGTAAATTATTGATTTTATGGTGTGCGTTATTGGTCTGCGCATGCTCCATGGCAGTGCTTTCATGGAGTACGGTACATCATATATGCGCCGTATTCCTTCGCCAAAAAGTCAAATATCTTCGGCTGGAGAGTCTTTTCAGCCAAGAAAAGTTCCAGATAAGGATTTCTCAACACGGGCTACAAAACTGCTATTTCAGTTCAAAACCCATGTTGAAGGTGAACTATTTCCTTTAAATGGTTGGGCTAGCCCAGGCTGTAATTCGGTCTCTGACTGACGTATGACACACTTACGCCAAGCAGAACCCGAGTTACAGCCTGGGTTAGCCCAGCCAAATACGTCGGGCATACCCGAGCTAAACCCGAGCTTGAACATCTGCCCGCAAAGTCCGAGTTGATCCGTGCGTTTATAACCGCCGGTAACTGTGGTCCCACGTGGGCTTGCCCGAGTACGCGCGGCACGGGCTACTCGGGCTAGCCCGAGGATAGCCAGAGTTGTTTAACCCGCCAACCCGCCAACCCGGGGGGGGGGGCGTTAAACGTCCCCCCCCTCCCCTGATGCATTTTCGCAATAGCTGAAAAACTAATGATAAAAAATAAAAAAACTAGGAAATAGTTCACCTTCAACATGGGATTTTGAACTGAAATAGCAGTTTTGTAGCCCGTGCTAAGAAATCCTTATCTGCAACTTTTCTTGGCTGAAAAGACTCTCCAGCCGAAGATATTTGACTTTTTGGCGAAGGAATGCGGCGCATATATGATATACCGTACCGTCTGAGAGTACCAGCACTGGTCTGAGCATGCGCAGACCAATAACGCACAACATAACATTAATAATTTACGACCTTCTGTCCTGAATTGGCGTGATGTAGGACCATTTTTGAAAAGAAAAAAAGAAACTGTATTAAAAAATATAAAAAAATCGTGTTCTGAAAAATTTCCAAAAGTGAACTATTTCCTTTACCCGTGCCCTGCTGGGGGGGGGGCAGAATCTGCCCCTCCTGGATTTACTCAATAACTTGAAAACTATGATAGATATCAACGTCAAACTTTCAGTACCTTATGCTGCATCAATTATACGTCTTCTCACCAAATTCCAATGAAATTGATGTATTATTTTGGGAAATAATGACGTTGACGTCATGTCATGCCATTTTTGGTGGAAAAATTATCAATGTTTGAACAATCATAGAAAATAGTTTTGAAACAAATTGCACCGAAACAAAAATGAAAAATGAAATGACATTCTCTTCAAAATGGCTATCTCAGATTCGCGAAAGTTTGTTTTTGACCCCAAAAAATAAAAAAAACAACTGATTTTTTTTTTAATCCACAAAATCAATTTTTGTGAATTTGAAAAAGTGAATTTCTTAAGCTCGAATACCAAAATGAGGTGACCGACCCAAATCCGCAGAGGAAAACAATGGGGTACCTTTTAGCCACAAAAAGTTTGGAAAAATCGACTCCGCTGTGTCAATGTGATGTTAAATATGGCTTATGACAATAATACCACAGAAGTTGGTAGGCACATGAATTACAAGCATGACCATCGGCATCAACGTCTCACCCAAGGTACTTGAATATTCTCACCTTGGTCTCACCTGATCAAAGTATAGCATTAATTTCAATACCGCAACGAATGAGCCTTACTCACCCTGTGTGTTGCACATCGCGGTAACTGTCGAAGCTTATTTGAAAGAACTTTTGTAGGATTTGGTGACTACTTTAGTTATTTACTATCCATTGCTTCTATTGCAGTTTTTAAGGTCTGTTTTATTTTACTTGAAAGACCCAGTTTTGATAAAGTGCAATATCCGAATAAATATTCCCTATCAATTTACGTCGGTTTATTTCCAAACTACTTCTGCTGCGCCAGGAACGAAGCCGGGCGGCAATTTGACTCCAATTTCTTGTTCTTTAAAAATCACTTTGCTTCATGTAATCAGTACTTTGTTATTACGAATAACTAATTATAGGACAGAAATTCCAATTTTTCACACACATAAAATTTAGTTAGCTAAGAAGAGCAAACAAAATTACATTTCGATTTGATATCAAAAAGATATTTCAAGTACTTTTAAAATGTTGACAAAAAATACGATCATGTTACATTCACGGCGGCACGTAGGCGTAAATACATCGGACAACTGATTTATGCCAGGCGCTCGCTGCGCTGCGGCACTACCGGGGGATAGAGGTTTTGGGGTCTCGTAGACAACTGACGTTCGTTTTCCGGGTGTGGTAGGAAACAATTGTTATAACATAATTAAACCTGACCTAACCTTTACAGTAATTACGGGGAAGGGGGAAATCTGCCCCAGGACGTATTTTCTCTATAACTCAAAAACAATCATCGATATCGACATGAAGCTTACAGTACCTTATGCTGCATCAATTAAACGTCTTCCTATAAAATTTCGCTGAAATTCATGCAGTACTTTGGGAGATAATGACGTTTTAATACCGCAGCGCAGCGAGCGCCTGGCGTAAATCAGTTGTCTCATGTATATACGCGCACGGAGCAGCCTTGGGCATTGCCCTATATCAATATAGCCTTGCTAGGTCGTACCCAAATATTAGCGTGACGTCACTGGTGCTCTGGTCCGACTCGACTGTCCCCGCACACGGCTCGGTACGATGCAAATCTTTTGAACGGGATACGGATAGTTGAGCCTAAGGTACGACCCTATTACAGGTTACGTTTACCGCGGATAATTATCCCTCCCTTAATTCATGCTGAGGGGGAGACGGCCATGCGCTGCCTGATCTGTATGAGGGGCGACTGGCGAGACGGCCATACGCTGCACCGGTCCGATCTGACTGAGAGTTAAGACGGCCATACGCTGCTCCGGCCTGGCTGAGAGGTGAGACGGTCATACGCTGTCCCGGTCCGGCTGAGGGGGGAGGGGGAGAGACGGCCATACGCTGCCCCGGTCTGGCTGAGGGGCGAGACGGTCATACGCTGCCCCGATCTGGCTGAGGGGCGAGACGTCCATACGCTGCACCGGTCTAAATGACGGGGTGAGACGGCCTTACGCTCCCCCGGTCTGACTTAGGGGTGAGACAGCTATACGCTGCCCCGGTCCGGCTGAGGGGGGGGGGGGGGGAGAAACGGCCATACGCTGCCCCAGTCTGGCTGAGAGGCGAGACGGCGTACGCTGCAGGTCTGACTGGGGGTGAGACGGCCATACGCTGCCCCGGTCCGGCTGAGGGGGAGGGGGAGACGGCCATACGTTGCTCCGGTCTGGCTGAGGGGCGAGACGGTCATACGCTGCACCGGTCTGACTGTGGGGTGAGACGGCCATACGCTGTACCGGTCCGATTGAGGGGCGAGACGGTCATACGCTGCACTGGTCTGACTGGGGGTGAGACGGCCATACGCTGCCCCGGTCTGCAGGCGGGGTGAGCCGGCTATACGCTGGCCTCGGTCCGGCTGATGGGGGGGGGGGGGGGTACGGCCATACGCTGCCCCGGTCTGGCTGAGGGGCGAGACGGCATACGCTGCCCCAGTCTGGCTGAGCGGGGGGATAGGCCATACGCTGCCCCGGTTTGGCTGAGGGGCGAGACGGGTATACGCTGCACCGGTCCGGCTGAGGGGCGAGACGGCCACTGCCCCGGTCTGGCTGAGCCCGGCAGACTGGTTATTGATTCTACTCTGATTGAATCGATTGGAATCGTTCAATCAAAATCCCTTGAATCAAAGAAGAATCGATTCACCACCGGATTTTTTTATTCATGAATCATGATTGAATCAAAACCCACATAGAAACAAGGCTGATTGAATCAAAAAGACTGTGCAATGCTATTTCAATGGTGAGTCAAACGTGATTCGATCAAAACAAAAATTGATTCTTTGAATTGGAAACAATAGTTTCTCAAAATGGTTATGCATGAATCAAACGGTGACTGAATCATTCATATTCCAAAATGAATTGTGATTGAATCCTTCCTAAAAAAAAGGTGAATCAATAACCAGTCTGGGCTGAGAGGCATAAAGACATAAAGACATAAAAGAAAAGTGCAACAAAGAGCCTCTTGGGCCCATCCGAGGTTGCACCCCCCCCCCCCCCCTCCACCAGTCTCGCCCCTTCAAATCACCTTACTCTACCTGCATAAAAGAAGGCTAATCCCACGAGTATTTATGAACTAATCCCTTCTCTGTAAAGTATTTATCTAATCTAATTTTGAAGGAAGCAAGTGTCACTGCATCAGCGACATCCCCTGGTAGCATATTCCAATGTCCTACAACCCTTCTACTGAAAAATGACTGTCGTAGCCTAGTCCTACTTTGTTTCATAATGAGTTTATGCTGATGACCTCTACCTCGATTTTCCCTATTGAACTCAAACATACCCTTTAAATATCCAGAATGCTGACTATTTACAAATTTGAAGACTTCAATTAGATCTCCTCTTAGCCTTCTATATCTAAGTGAAAACATACCCAATTTCTTTAATCTATCTTCATAAGGTAAACTACCAAGACAATTAACCATTTTTGTTGCCCTTTTTAACTCTTTCTAACAACCAGCAATCTTTCTCATATGTTGGAGACCAGGCTTGTACACAATACTCCAAATGTGGTCTAACGTATGCACAATACAGTTTTGTTATTACCTTTTCACTCTTGTAGGAAACATTTCTGTTAATGGCCCCTAGCATTCTAAGTGCCTTTTTCCTAGCTTCTACAACCTGGTCTGACGCTGATAGTCTATTGTTTACCACGACACCTAAATCTCTTTCCTTTTCAATCTGCTCCATTTTCTGCCCACCCATTTCATACCCATGTTTACTGCTAACCTGTCCAGCGTGCATAATCTTACATTTACTCAAATTGAATTTCATCTGCCATGCTTCAGACCACTCAACTAGCTTGTCCAGATCTGATTGAAAACCATCCTGATCATGTTTTCCTCTAATAATCCTGACAACTTTTAGATCGTCTGCAAATTTCAAGACTTTGCTGTCTATACTGTTCTCAATTGCATTCACAAATATTATAAAAAGCAATGGGCCCAGGACTGAGCCCTGTGGAACCCCACTGAGAACCTCCTTCCATTGTGATTGGCACCCATTCAATATAACCCTTTGCTGGCGTCCTGAAAGCCACGTTTCTATCCAATCCAGAATCTTGCCCCTGATCCCATGAATTTTAAGTTGCAACCCCAGTCTTGTATGGGGAACTTTGTCAAATGCTTTACTGAAATCAAGAAAAGCTACATCTAGCTGTTTACCCTGATCAAAGCTATCTGTTGCAACATCCAAAAACTCCAGAAGATTAGTTAAACAAGAACGGCCCTTCCTAAAGCCATGCTGTGTATCCTTGATGAGTTCATTTTGCTCCAAGAATTCAACAATCTTATCTTTGATGATTGATTCAAGCACCTTGCAGACTAATGAGGTCAGACTAACTGGTCTATAGTTTTCCTCTTTACTTATATCTCCCTTTTTATGAATAGGAACAACATTTACTCTTTTCCAATCAAGTGGAATTTTACTATCTGCAAGTGATTTAGAAAATATTATGGCTAATGGAACTGACAACTCCCTTTCAGATTCTCTTAAAAGTCTAGCATGGATTTCATCAGGTCCTTCTGCCTTGTTAGGCCTTACTTTCTTTAGATATTCTAGAACAAGTTCACTACTTATGCCACCTAGCTCTCCTATAGTCTCCTCTGTCTCTAGCTCAGGCTGAAGTGCTGCAATACTACTCTGGTCCTCGATAGTAAAGACAGATTGAAACTGATCATTAAGCACTTCAACCATTTCACTGTCCTTGCTAATTAACACATCATCTACCTTAAATGGACCTATATTTTTGGAAACTGTACTTAACTTATAAAAACTGAAGAACTTCTTACTATCTGCATTACAATGTCTAGCTAAATCAAGTTCCTTTGCCCTTTTAGCTGCTCTGACCTTTTTCTTAACTGAATTTCTTGCATTCTGGTAGGCCTTCTGATTTATATCTAGTGAAGATCCCTTCAAAATGCCAAATGCACTTCTTTTAGCTTGTATAGCACTCCTTACTTCTGGGGTAAGCCAAACTGGATTGCCCTTGGTTCTGTTACGTTTGTGCCTGAGGGGTATATGCCGATTTTGAATTTGGCTTAATCTAGCTTTGAAAACATTCCAGGCCTCACATGCATCTAAACCTGCCAACTCAACGTTCCATTTTATCTGTGCGAGGTCATTTCTAATACCATCAAAATCAGCCCGGCTGAAGTTTGGAACCATAATAAGGTTATCTTTGGGCCTCATTTCTGATGAGATATTGAATTTAACCATATTGTGATCACTGGTTCCTAGACCTGCACAAATACTTATGTCACTAACTAGATCACTGTTGTCTGAGAATACAAGGTCTAGAATGGAGCAATGTCTGGTTGGCTCTGTTACAAACTGATGCATGAAAAGCTCCTCTTCAAAGATTTGCCTATACAACCTACACTCATTTGTTTCCTCTGCTATACTTTTGTATCCTCTTAAGTTAAAATCTCCCATAATAAGACACTGAGCCCGAAAGTTCCTACGTATTTCCTCACAAATATCTTGGTCTGTTTCAGCTTGGGAGTTCCTTGGAAGATTCCCTGGTCTGTAAAATGCACCTATCCTCAACCTTCCTCTGTTTCCTGTACCAATTTTAATGTCAAGCCAGATTGATTCTACTTCTTTTACTTTACTAGAATCATCAACTCTAGTAGTGCAGTACAAGCTATTTACATATACAAACACTCCGCCTCCCTGCCGTGATTCTCTGCAGTATGAGAACATGTTATACCCTTGTAAATCAAAATCCTGTAGCCTATCCCTATTATACCCCTCACTAACCCATGTCTCGGTTACACAAATGATATCAGGCTTTTCAAGGGCAACATAACACTCAAACTCATCAAATTTAGACCTAATACTTTGGGCATTCAGCAACACATGTGATCTTATACTTTGAGCTGACTCTACTAATTCTGAGGGAATTATGATCTACTGTCCTATTCTGACATGAACTTCTACCAATGCTTACTTCCTGATGCCCTAGTACTAGCGTCCCTGAACCCCCCTCCTACCTAGTTTCCCTGAATGACACTTCTGTAGGCATCTCCCAAAGCCCTTGCCCCCTCATCCGATAAGTGAAGCCCATCCTTCATATAGTACCTATGCCACTCATAGAACTGATCCCATAAGTCTACATAACTAAGCCCCATAGCTGAACATAAATAAGTTCTGAACTGAGCTGTTCACAGACAGAGCTCTCGAGTACCACTCCTCACTGGCTCCACAGCGAGGGAGGATGCCAGTCACAATGACTGGTTTCCTGAACTCCTTCAACCTCTGCAGCAGGCTCCGGTACTCCGCTACTATTCTCACACTCTGCCTAGGTCCTATGTTGTTCACCCCCACCTGTATTATAACTGTCTCCGGGCTACTCCTACCAAGTTCTGCCTCAATGACAGGGCCCATATCAACTACTCTTGCCCCCGGTTTGACTATACATCTGTCCCTCTTCCCACAGAATGTTCGCCTTAAGGGCCTTACCCTTGAGTCCCCAACCACTAAATGCTGAATCTCTTCCCTGTCACTTTCAGCTGCTGACTCTAACGCACTGAACCTATTTGCTATTGTAACCTGCTGATGTTCCCTGGGGCCGTACTGCCTGACTCTACCCTGAACTTTTGTCCATCCCTCCTGATCCCTTCCTCTTCCTCCTCCAGATTCTGCTACCACCCTCCATTACCAGCACCCCTCCTCATCCTTACTGTCTGTGGCCCTAGCATTACTTTCCACAATGTTGAGTCTCCAGAAACGTGACCCTCCAACACACTTCCAAACCCCAGCCGCACTATCCACCTTTGCCTTATCCTCCTCCCTTATGCCCCTATCAGAACTACCACTGGTCCCTGATCCTGTAGGCTCCTTTTCTGACCCCTAACCACAATCTGTGCATACGTTCCTTGGTCAGGAGCTACACCCTCCTGCGGCTCATCTCTACACCTACACTTACTTAACTGTGCCTCAAGCTCTGCTACTCTAGCCTGGAGGGCCTCTAGCTCTGCTACCTTCGCCTGCATCCTAGTCATGCTCATTTGAATACACTAGTAACTTAGGTATATAACTTAGGTACTATGCACTTTTCAATACTTTACTAACTTAACTTAACTTTTTTGTTTTTTCTTCTTCTAAACCTTAACTAGATCTAGGTAAAGCTAGTGACACAAATCAGCTATGAGTGCACCTAATACTAGACTAAATATCTAATCCTTAAATAAACTGAATACTAAATACACCTTAATTATCCCTAATTTTCTAAAGTATCTACTTATCCAACCCTGCAACTAATAACACAAAAATAAGACTAAGACAATTTTGGCGCACACAAGCTAGAATGAAAAGTCCTTTAAAAAGCAAGTAAGAGGTAACAGCTAACTATGAATGCTTAAAAAATAATACCTAAACGATCCACAAAACTAAATATCTAATCCTTATATCTAAATATAATGTGGTTGCTCAAAAAATACACAAAACAACAGAGCTATCCAACAGCTACTTTGCTTGCTAAAGCGGGGTTCAGAGGCGAGAAATGGTTTTGTTTTTTGGCTTAATATTTAAGACATGCTTTAAAAAAACAAAATATTTCAAAAGCATAGACTCGCAACATAACTACCTAACTTACTTATCTAACGGCGACGACTGCAAATTGCCGTTCGTCAACATCCGTCAAAAGACCGCAAAACTCTCAAAAGCGCAGTTGCGGCGACGGGGCTGGCCACGACTGGACCAGAGCACCAGTGACGTCACCGATATGCATATACAATATGCAATATGCACCGATAGACAATATGCGTAATCTCTCGGCGGTCGATACATGGGGAATCTCGGGGTGACACCCCCCTGATAGCCTTGGGCATTGTGAAACCAAGGCCCTTGATCAACAAGAAATTTTGCGAAACTACGCGCCCTAACGCAACAACAACTTTCAATTTGACTTTCTGTTTTCAGTTTCAGTTGTGGTACTAGTTCAAGTTCTCATTCTGTAAATGGTTGGTTCCTCTGAAAATGTGTTAAATATTTTCAACCACATTTTTGGAAATGCATAAGTTCACCTACATGCGCAGGAGGTGCACTTACACCATGGACGAAGGCGTAGCCTTCGGCTTCGTCCATGCTTACACCAGTACTATGTCGTCCTGATCGATTGTTGAACGAGCTGTGAAAATAATTTCACCTCAATTGATGTTACTGAGATGTTTGTTGTGCAATTGTGGAGGGCTTAAGGTCCAGTTGCCATTCACATCAAAACATCAAACTTTTCATGCCATTATTGATGTAGATGCCAATGCACTAAATCATCCATGCATAGGTATGAGCAATAGCTCTGCCGCATTCCAAAAATGGGGGGGGGGGGGACAGAGGCATTCTGAACTCTATTCTTTCCATGCAATGCCCATAGGCATACTATTAAAAGCCCCAAAAATGGGGGGACACTTCCCCCTCCCCCTGTGGCCGAGTCCCTGGGTGTGAGGTAATGGCATTAAGTCTGGTATTTGTATGCAATTGGTGATTAGACCTTTGCCCTACATCCAGTATGCAAAACATGGCAAGTTTCAACAAGATCTCGTCTGGGCAGGGTTGGCACCAACACATCAAAATTAGAGCAGCTTTTGAAAATTTTGGGCAGCTTTTGAAACTTAAGGGGCAGATTTTGGAATTTGGGGCAGCTTTTGGCATTTTGGGGCAGCAGTAACAATTTACTGATTCACACTAGATAAAACGTGATTGTGAATGGTTATTCATTTTCATGGGGTCATGTTTCATGTTTTCATGGTTATTCGCTAATGGGGACCCCTGTCTGGCACCCTGCACTCAGTACCAATACCTGGGCCGCCTGACTGACAGAGGGGTTACTCATTGTCTCAGGGGACCCCACTCCGAGTGGTGCAAGAGTCTCCTTGTATCCACCCCTGGGGGCCCCCAGGTCAGGATAAATTTAGGACAAAAAAATACCTAATAAAGTTGAAAATGGGTGCCCCTCAAAACAAGTGGACCAAATATGGTGAGTTAAAATTGGGGTGGGCAGGTAGGTTGGGCCCTTGATTTGTAATAGGCCCTTTTCAGAGGCCCGGACAAATTTACATGGATCCAGTTGTCGCTCCAGGGGCATTGGCCATTCATCCATGAATCCCCAGATGCTCTGTCTTTGTAAATATTTTTGGAGCATCTTTGGAAATAGGGCCCTTCGGGGAAATCATGCTTCACAGAAAACTATGTAACATATTCCTTGCCACCCTTCTTGCTCAGATAATTTGTCTATTGTGTAATGTGTTTGTGAAGCATGTATTTTTATACAGATACATTACATTGTGAATTGTTATGTAGTCCTAATGCCTGTTTCAGGGAACTACAATATGGTACTGTTTTCAATATATGTATTCAATATTCAATATCAGGGGCACAGCCAGGGGGGCTAAACCCATCGTGGACTCAGAAAGGGCACATTTCAGGCCTGATAAAACCCAATTTAGCCTCAGAAAGTGAGCATTTCAGGTCTAGAAAAGGCCCATCTCAGCTTTCAGGCCTGGGAAGGGCCCATCTTAACCCGCGAGTTACTGGGGGGGGGGCTATTTTTTGCCCCCCCCCCCTCCCGTTATTTTGCAATAACTCCTAAACAAACATCGTTATCGTCACCAAACTTGCAGTACCTTCTCTCACATCAATTCTACACATGTTGGCAAAATTAAAAATATGAGGCTATGATAGGTCAACCGGGAATGACGTCAGAGTGACGTCATGTTCTTCGGTTTTTGTTGCAAAATAATGGTTTGCGGGAAATGCTGTCAAAGGTACGATATTTGAGATAAACTAAATTGTTTTAAATCAAATTACGTACAATAGACCGGGCTATCAAACCGATATCTCGGATTTTTGAGATTTTGTGAAATTCAAAATTTTGAGAAATCCAAATACATTTTTTTTTGTTTTTACAACATTTTCAAGAAAAAATCAGAGTTATCCAAAAACCGGAATATATGTGATTGAGACGTATGCGGTGAATATGTGTACCAAATTTCAAGTTGATATCTTTAAAAATGACCGAGTTATGACCTTTAAATGTCAAAAATCGGCCACTTCTCACAGCATTACTATGCATAAAAACGCATTTCCATTTTTGCTTTTTACTTCTATTTATATGGAACAAACAATGTTCTAAGGTCATTTTTTCGCGTTCTAGACAAAAAACAAACCCATACACATGTGTTACAACGCCTAATAACCGTAATCTGCAGTTTGACCTCGTGACCTCGGATGACCTTGACCTGACCCAAGGTCATAAACAGCTTAGAAAGGTACTTAGAAGTGTCAGACACACGAATCATACCGATTTATCGACAGCTTATGCGTTTAATATCGCAATTTTGCGCGACAATTCCATCCATCGAGACCTTTTGACACGGTCAAACATTTTGTACTTGACCTGACCTGTGACGTCATCGGTGACCCCGAGGTCAACAATATTATGTTTCCCTTGATAAATTTTCCAGGGCTATCGAATGCCGTTTGAATTTTTACATTCGGTCCAGCAGTTCCGGAGATCAGAGGGGGGGGGGGGAGGGCTAAAAATAGCCCCCCCCCCCGCCAGTAAGTCGCGTTATGAAATATACCCCAGTAACTCGCGGGTTAAGTTTGGAGAGGCCCCATCTTGGGCTCAAAAGGACCCATCTTATGTCTGGAAAGGGCCCATCTTAGGCCTGGAAAGGGCCCATCTTAGGCTCTGAATGGGCCCATCGTAGGCTCAGAATGGGCCCATCTTAGGCTCAAAATGGGCCCATCTCAGGTCTGGAAAGAGCCCATTTTTGGCTCTGAATTGGCCCATCTCAGGTTTTGTAAGGGCGCATCATGAACTCAGAAAAGGCTCATCTCAGGTCTGGAAAGAGCCCATTTTAGGCTCTGAATGAGCTCATCTTAGGCTCAGAATGGGCCCATCTTAGGCTCTGAATTGGCCCATCTCAGGTTTTGAAAGGGCCCATTGTGAACTCAGAAAGAGCCCATCTCAGGTCTGGAAAGGGCCCATCTTAGGCTCAGAATGGGTCGGTCTCAGGTTTTGAAAGGGTCCATCGTGAATTCAGAAAGGGCCTGTTTCAGGTCTGAAAAGGACCCATTTTAGGCTTTGAAAGTGAGCAGCCTGCATCTCAGGTCCGGAAAAGGCCCATCTCTGCTCTTAGGCCTGGGAAGGGCCCATCTCAGATCCGGAGAGGGCTCATCTTAGGCTCAGAAAGGGTCATCTCAGGTCTGGAAAGGGCCCATCTTAGGCTGTGAATGGGCCTGTCTTAAGCTCAGAATGGGCCCATCTCAGGTTTTGAAAGGGCCCATCGTAAACTCAGAAAGGGCCTGTCTCAGGTCTGGAGAGGGTCAATTTTAGGCTTTGAAAGTGAGCATATCAGTTCCGGAAAAGACCCATGTCTGCTCTTAGGCCAGGTAACGGCCCATCTCAGGTGCAGAGAAGGTCCGTATAATTTGGCCCTGAAAGGGAAAATTTTAGGTCTGGAGAGGACTTGTAAGGGCCCATCTTTAAGCTGGAGAAGGAAGTTTCGGTAAATTCGGCCCAGAAAGGCCCCAGGACTGATTAGGGCTCTCTTACCCTTGAACTCAGACATGGCATGATCAATGATGGCTCACATGCAGACCAGAAAGGGCCCATCTCAGATCTGGAAAGGACCCATCAAAGTCGCAGAAAGCCCCCGCCCTGTCTTGAGTCTAGGAATAGTCCAATTTAGGCCCGGAAAGGGCCCATCTCAGGTCTGCAAAAAGCCAATCAGAGGTCTTGAAAGGACCCATCTTTAGACCAGAAAAGGACCATCATCGGCTCAGATGCCTGAGGCCTCAGAAAGCTGCCCATCTGGCATCTTGTTGGGGGGGGGGACAAAGGCCAATTTGGCTAACATTGGAGGGAAAATGACCCTGGGCCCCGGGCGTAGTGGGTTACATTAACAATGCGGCGTCAGACGTCAGCAGTGTACGGGGGACGGGGCATTGACAAAAATATAAATAAATACAATACAAATGAGCTGTGACAGAACAAAAGCCTTGGTCGAATGAATCCTGGATCTGCTTTTGTCATCATGATTCGTGATCCCATTTTTTTTGTAAAAAATATGTGTGATGGGTTTTCGTAATTGGTGGTATCCAGTGGTGGGGGAGGGGGCAGGAGGGACAAGTTGCCCCCAACTCCAGCCGAATGGAACATTAACCCTTCGGCGTTGCATGAAAAGAATATACTTCCAAAAATCAACTTTGCCCTCCCCTAACTATATGAAGAGCCCCCCCCCCCCCCCCCCTGATGGTGTCACTCCCTATGCCCCAGACTTCCCTTGCAAGGGACCAACCCCACGGCATCACTAGCGGATCCAGGAGGGGGGGGGGGGGGGGCAAAGCGGCAATGGCGTCGCCAATGCCCACAGATAAAATACAATTACTTGGGACCAATCCAAGTACACATGTACTTTAACATGGGACCATATTAGGGATGGATAAAAATGACAAGTTTTTGAATAAAAAAACATGTTTTTTTAATGATAATTACAAACATTCATTTTTTTTTGGGGGGGGGGGCATCAGCCAATGCCAAGGGGCCACTTCGGTTAGCCCCCCCCCCCCCCCGTCGCAAAATCCTGGCTGTGCCCTTACTAGTATACAAACATAACAAACACATGATTGAGCTATTGTATCATGCATGCAATAAATGCGTTAATTGCCATCACACCAGCTCCTATTATATGAGGTTTATTTTCTTTGTTTCAGATAGCATCTGTCTTCTTCCAACCAACAAAAGGTTGAAGTAAGCTGGAAGTTTCCTCATGTAAAAAATGGATCCATCATCCATGAAAGAGTCCTTGCCTAAAGGATGGATTGTCAAGGCATCCAGATCGCTGGCAGGAAAGGATTATTTCTGCAATCCAAGCAGAAGAATATCCTTGTGGAGTCTACCAGAAGTTCTTGCTTTTGAACGTGGGATTCGTCAGCTTGAAAATGTTAGTGTACTCATGATATCCAACATGTTTATTTCTTGGTGATGTTGTATTTGTTCATAGCCTTAGTTAATATACTATGCTGCAGGTAAAAATGATGCATATGTGGAACATAATTGTCTCTCTAGTGTTCTCTTGTACTTGTTTGTCTTTTTAACCCTTAAACTGTGTGTCTTCCTTGTCATTTTTTTCCTGTTGTGAGTCGTGTATGTGGTAAAAGTTCGTAACAGCCAAAGTGCGGCAAAAAATTACATATTTAAGATATTTTGGTGATAAGTGCATATGGTATAATATACGTCGCAATAAAGCACGCTCATACCAAATAATGATATCCTTAACCTAAAAGTTCATATAGGGTGCATTCCATGTCAAATCGCACCAAAAAGAGGGGTTTTCGTACCCGACCCCCTCCGATTTTGATAAAAATTGGTACACATATAGTGTTAACCCGCGAGTTACTGGGGTATATTTCATAACGCGACTTACGGGGGGGGCTGTTCCCCCCCCCCACCCCCCCCCCCCCCCCTCTGATCTCCGGAACTACTGGACCGAATGTAAAAATTTAAACGACATTCGATAGCCCTGGGCAATTTATCGAGGGAAACATAATATTGTTGACCTCGGGGTCACTGATGACGTCACAGGTCAGGTCAAGTACAAAATGTTTGACCGTGTCAAAAGGTCTATGGATGGAATTGTCGCGCAAAATTGCGATATTAAACGCATAAGCCGTTGATAAATCGGTATGATTCGTGTGTCTGCCACTTCTAAGTACCTTTCTAAGCTGTGTATTATGACCTTGGGTCAGGTCAAGGTCATCCGAGGTCACTAGGTCAAACTGCAGATTACGGTCATTAGGCGTTGTAACACATGTTCATGGGTTTGTTTTTCGTCTAGAACGCGAAAAATGACCTTAGAACATTGTTTGTTCCATATAAATAGAAGTAAAAAGCAAAAATGGAAATGCGTTTTTTTGTCATAGTAATGCTGTGAGAAGTGGTCGATTTTTGTCATTTAAAGGTCATAACTCGGTCATTTTGAAAGATATCGACTTTAAATCTGGTACACATATTCACCGCATACGTCTCGATCACATATATTCCGGTTTTTGGATAATTCTGATTTTTTCTTGAAAATTTTGTTTAAAAAAAATTATGGATTTCTCAAAATTTTGAATTAAAAAAAAACTCAAATTCTGAGATAGCAGTTTGATAGCCCGGTCTATTGTAAGTAATTTGATTTAATACAATTTAGTTTATCTCAAATATCGTACCTTTGACAGCGTTTTCCGCAAACCATTATTTTGCAACACAAACCGAAGAACATGACGTCACTCTGACGTCATTCCCGGTTGACCTATCTTAGCCTTATATTTTTAATTTTGCCAACATGTGTAGAATTGATGTGAGAGAAGTTACTGCAAGTTTGGGGACGATACGGGTGTTCGTTTAGGAGTTATTGCAAAATAACGGGGGAGGGGAGGGAAATAGCCCCCCCCCCCAGTAACTCGCGGGTTAAGTGACAGAAACATGCACACTAGCTTTTAGGTCCAGGTGACCGCTAACGTCAGCTTTAGAGGTCATCAAAGGTCACGATTTTTTTTAGTACTTTGTATCAATCAAACTCTTCTGTGTGAATGGACTTAGCGGAATCAAACTTTTATAGAATATTCTACAGGGTTTCACCATTCGGAAAAAGTCGAAACAAATAACTTGACCTTTGACTTTACAAGGTCAAAGTCGTAAAATGTTTTTTTTTTGTATTTGCCTCGTAAAAAGGCCAAACTTGGTGCAAGGAATGAACTCGACATCCTCTAGGAATGTCCAGAAAAAAGGGCGGAGACTTTTCAACTTTTTTAGATACCGCCCTTTGAGTATGACAAGGTAGTGAGACAGACAGATGCCCCGAGGCTATTTCCATGTTGCTTGCGATAATGCGGGTTTTTCTGGCCCGATTGACGTGGAATTTTGTGGGTAGTTTCCATTTGATGTGTGCATTCAGTTTCCGAGTTTTCAGATGATCTGACCTCGCATGACCTCACATGACCTTGTAATATTGTATAACCTACAAATACGTATTACCAATGCTAGGAACCGCTCTTAACCCTCGCCCGGGTAGGGCAAAATCACTACGTGTTCGGGTAGGTGGGGGGATACAACACCCCCCCCCCCTAGCGTTTCGCCCCTAATCGAGATAGAGCTTCGATTCAAAGACAAGCGTGTTGCTTGTGACGAGAGGAAGCCGTTGATATCCGATTTTAAAGTTGTGGGGTCATTAGGGGACCTCTGAGGTCAAGTCAATGACCAAAAGGTCATCAAAATTGTAAATGCATATAAATGGATTTTTATCGAGCTAGAATCGTGAATGAGCATATCATAATGCTTAATGGGTGTCAAATTCGTAATCAGCGTCAAAAAATGTCCTAAAAACTGCCAAATTCCAAAAACGTCATGTCAGGTCATCTGAGGTCAGTGGCCTTGGTTGACCTGTGGAAGCGCATGACCCCAGAGGAACATATAATTATGTAAAATGGATCCCAAATTTGAAATCAGCGTCACAAAATGTCCCAGAAACTGCCAGAAGCCCAAAAAAGTCATCTGAGGTCATCGGAGGTCAATAACCTCAGTTGACCTCTGAAAAGGTCAATCGAGGTCACAATATCAGTGGAAACCGCAACTGTCACCTGAAAACACCTGTGCATATGCTTCTGAACAACAAACAAGTGTACAAGTTGCACACTGCACTGCACACTGCACACGTTGCAAGCATCGATACTGCGGGACGCCAGTTGCGCCTGACATGACCTTGATAAACAGGTCATAGGCCACGGGTCATGTGGATTAGAAATTCAAAACTTGCAGAGCATGTAGAAAATTTGTCAAAAGTAGGGTACTGAAAGTTGCATTGCAATCGGTTGGAAATTACGCGAGTTATTCGAGAAGAAAAAAAACGAGGTGGTGGCATCCACCCCCCCTACCCGGGCGAGGGTTAAATCACGTTACGCTATTGTGATTATTTTTCACCCTCCCTATTTCAAGATTCGGTTGCCCCCCACCCCACCCCACCCCGGCCCCGCCACCACCACCACCAACCCTGTGCGTAGCGTTATTTATAAACAGCCCCTTAAAGGAAATAGTTCACCTTGGAATTTTTTACCAAACACCATTTGATTATATTTGTTAATACAATTTCTTTTTATATTGTCAAAAATGGCCTTATATCGCGCGGATTCAGGACATAAGGTCGTAAAATTGTATTGTTTATCGAAACTATATGCATACTCTCTGAGTCAGAGTCCTGACGTCACGCGAATGTAAAAAATGTTCAGCCAATCAGATTCGAAAGTAGTCGCGTAAGGATAGACTCGCATTGGAGATGTGCCAACCGGCGGCCGGCGGTTCGCTTGCTAGTACCAGCTGCAAGCTGATTGGCTGATGGTATAGCCTCTGCCCGGGCTAGAACCAGTACAACATTCTTTCGCCAACACCGCATTCCTTCCAAAAAAAATCAAATATATTCGGCTGGTAAATCTTTTCAGTCAAGAAAACTTGCAGATGCATTGCAAATGCAGAACTTTTAAAGGAAATAGTTCACCTTCAACATTAGTTTAAATTGAGATAGCAGTTTTGTAGCCCGTGTTGGGAAACCCCTATCTGCAAGTTTTCTTGGCTAAAAAGACTTTCCAGCCGAATATATTTGATTTTTTGGCGAAGGAATGCGGTGCTGGCGAAAGAATGTTGTACTGGTTCTAGCCCGGGCAGAGGCTATACCATCAGCCAATCAGCTTGCAGCTGGTGCTAGCAAGCGAACCGCCGGCCGCCGGTTGGCACATCTCCAATGCGAGTCTATCTTTACGCGACTACTTTCGAATCTGATTGGCTGAACCATTTTTTACATTTGCGTGACGTCGGGACTCTAACTCAGAGAGTATGCATATAGTTTTGATAAACAATACAAATGTACGACTTTATGTCCTGAATCGGCGCGATATAAGGCCATTTTGACAATATAAAAAGAAACTGTATTACAAAATATAATCAAATCGTGTTTGGTAAAAAAAAAATCCAAGGTGAACTATTTCCTTTAATACCGGCAATGCTGCTCGCCGGCAATCTTTGTGTAACCGTTCTCGGAGACCCGTTTGATGTACTGTGATTTTAGAGGCGGTAGACCCAAGATGGAACACTGGATCATCGGGGTATCGGGTGGCTAGTAGTCGTCATGCGATAACGAGAAGACGACAATGGTCGCGAGCGCGGCATAGGGAAGAGGATGGCCGACTCCCAGCTCATGTTAACTATCCCGGCTCATGGTGCTGGTGGTATTGAGACAGTAGTAGCGGTGTCGGGTGTACCGATGTCGGTAACAGTAGACACAGGGGTGGTGGTGGTGGTGGTGGTGGTGGTGGTGGTGGTGGTGGGGGGGGGGGGGGGGGGGCAACATAACCTTGCAATTGGGAGGGTGAAAATGAATCACAATAACGTAAAGTGATTTAAGAGCGGTTACTAGCATTGGTAAACCGTATTTGTGGGTCATACACTATTATAATGTCGTGAGGTCATGTGAGGTCATGCGAGGTCAGATCGATCTGAAAGCTCGGAAACCGAATGCACACATCAAATGGAAGCTACCCACTAAATTCCACGTCAATCGTGCCAGAGAAACTCGCATTATCGCAAGCAACATAGAAATAGCCTCGGGGCATTTGTCTGTCTCACTCAAAAAGTTGAGCAATCTCCGCTCCTTTTTTCTGCACATTCTTAGAGGATGTCGAGGTCATTCCTTGTACCGAGTTTGGCCTTTTTACGAGGCAAAATATAAAAAATACACGTTACGACTTTGACCTTGTAAGGTCAAAGGTCACGTTATTTTTTCTACTTTTTCCGAATGGTGAAACCCTGTAGAGTATTCGATAAAAGTTTGATTCCGCTAAGTTCATTAAGACAGAAGATATAAGCGTTTGATTGATACAAAGTACGAAAAAAAATCGTGACCTTTGATGACCTCTAAATCTGACCTTAGAGGTCACCTGGACCTAAAAGTTGGTGTGCATGTTTCTTTCACTTGACACTACATCTGTACCAATTTTTATCAAAATCGGAGGGGGTCGGGGTTTTTCTTGTGCGATCTGGCATGGAATGCACCATAGAGAAGTTAGCATGCAATGGCTCATTATCAAAAGTGTGTGGCAAAATTGTCTAGTACTAGTGATGTCATTCGGCAACCCAAATTTCGGTATACCAAAAAATACCAATACCAATTGGTTATTGTATTGTATCGGGATAATTGGTCAGACAACAAATTATTGGTATTTTATCGGTCAAGCAAGTCAGCGATATTGGTGCATACATCAGCCTGACCACGTTTTTCCAGGGATTTGGGCATGTTTTACAGGTTTTCGTAATTTGAAATGAGAATGTGAGTCATTTAATTTGTATTCTGATCATCGATACTATTACTGAGATACGTTTCTCTAAAAATGTGCATACATCAGCGGAGTTTCGTTTGTCAACCTCTTACAACAATATTGAAAATCGGTCAATAATCGTTCATTTTCAGGTTGGAAAAAAACTCGGTTTGGTTTTTGGTCAGCATAGCTGCCATGAAATTGGTATCGGTTTGGTCAAGTTTCAGGAATTTTCTGAATGTGACATCACTATCTAGTACTATTGAAGTTCTGTTGTCAAACATAGTGTTGGCATACACACTTTATATCCTAGACAATATGCCTACTATCATTGTGTTACATACTTAACCCATATGTATTGTAGTC
>JAXIVJ010007781.1:32500-58892 GCA_036785665.1 Chirona hameri
CCTCTCAGCATTCATCACACTCTTGCAAAAAACAAACAATTTCAGGGCACTGTGTCATTCAATGAAACGGTACTTTGAGTTGGATTTGTAATATTCGTTAATATGAACATCAGCGATTATTTCTAGCTAGCAACTGCCGACTATCGTCTTGGAACGCTCGTAGAATGTTTTGCTTTGGCTTGCAGGTGTCACAGAAAACGTACCAGTACCATTACCAGTAACAGAAGAAAACCAGATTTGCTTCACGAAGATCGTACTACGGAAAGTTCTGTCATATGTAAGTTGCTGCCTAATATTATGCATGTGCTGTCGCTCTGCAAACATTTAGGGCTGAATTTATACCTTATATGTATTCTGTGGAGGGTCCCACTCCCATGTCATCTGCAGATGTCTCGTAAACAAATAATGACCGTGTCCATTGTAATGCTTAATTATATAACTAATCGACGTCTACTGTATTTGTCGAGCCATGTCGTGTCATCCAACAAACTCTACGTAACTCACGATTGACACGAGCTGGGTAGCCAGTATACACTACAGTGAGCCTCGTCGGTCTCCCCACATCACCCCTGGGCCACCTATACACCTCACACCACATCACCCCTGGCGCCACCTGTACACCCCACATCACCCCTGGCGCCACCTATACACCTCACAACACCTCACACCACATCACCCCTGGCGCCACCTGTACACCCCACATCACCCCTGGCGCCACCTATACACCTCACACCCCCATATCACCCCTGGCGCCACCTATACACCTCACCCCCGCTGCCTGTCGCTCAGGTGATCCGCCGCGAGATGTCGCTGGCGTACGGCGCGACCTGGCACGCCCTGCCCGGGGTCCGCCCGGCCCTGGTGGTCTCTGCGGGACCTGGTCTCCGTGGTCTGCGGACACCGGACCGTGTTCCGGACCGTGTTCGCCGACCGCTGGGCCCGCTGGCAGCAGGTCCTCAAACTGGCCAGTGCGTGATGATCGGGGGGGGGGGGGGGGGATGCTGGGCCCACTGGCAGCAGGTCCTCAAACTGGCCAGTACGTGATGAGGGGGGGGGGGGGGGCGGCGCTGGACCCACTGGCAGCAGGTCCTCAAAACTGGCCAGTACTTGATGAGGGGGGACGGGTGACGCTGGACCCACTGGCAGCAGGTCCTCAAACTGGCCAGTACGTGTGATGAGGGGGGGGGGGGCGGCGCTGGACCCACTGGCAGCAGGTCCTCAAACTGGCCAGTACTTGATGAGGGGGGACGGGGTCGTTGGTCCCACTGGCAGCAGGTCCTCAAACTGGCCAGTACGTGATGATCGGGGGGGGGGGGCGCTAGACCAGGGCGCCTCTAATAATGGGGGAAACGTTCCTGCATACTGTTTTCCACACAATGGTTGTAAAGAACTGCATTGGTTGTATGTTTTCGTGGATTTGTCTATTGATGTTGGAAAATATTTCATTTTGAATGATTGTCAACACATTTTAGGTAACTTTTTCTACATGGAAATTCCTTCATAAGGAGGAAACGGAGCCCCGTTTGGACTGGGGAGACCTGCTCTGTCGGCTACTGACTGCCGTGCGTCGTTCCAGCTCGGCCGGTGCTGTCGGCCGTGGAGGAGGGTTCGCTGTGTGCCGGCGTGGCCGCGCTGCTGCCTCTGCTGCAGCCGGCCGGACACTACCTCCCGCTGCTGCAGCCTCTGTCTGCGGCGCTGCAGGCGGGGGCTCCTCCGCCGGCCGCACCGCTGGCCGCCCTCGGTCCCTGCTTCGGAGGGAAGGCGGCGGGCCGGCCGGTCGGCAGACGAGACCCCGCCACCACACAGCCTGAGGAGGAGGGTCAGACGGGCGACCCGAGATCAGGTCACACGGCCGACCCGAGCGGTCTGGCTGGAGACGAGAAGACAGTGTCTCTGTCGACCATGGTCAGCCAGCGGGGCCGGGAGGCGGCACGGGCTCTGAACAGGAGTCGCCAGGCGGTACGGACACCTCGGCAGAACGGCACGACGTCCCTGGAGCCGACCCAGGTCAGGGCGATGCACCGGGTGACGGATGAGGAGCCCACTCAGCCGGATGACGCGGCCCGGACGGCAGCGGGCACGCCGCCGCCGCCGGACGACGCCGTCATGGGCTCCGAGGGCGGACAGAGCGAGCTGAACTCGGTAGCAGTGCTGGATCTCTTCCAGAGCGTCTGGAGCTATGTCAACACCTGCTGGTGAGAGAACAGCGCCGGCCGCGTAGCTGGGCGCAAAGGTGGTGGGAAGAAACGATGGCGCCCTCATTCTGATATCCAGCAGACTTATCACATTTTGATGCCGTTAATTTGTTATTGATATTCATTAGTGGGGGAGTATTCATTAGTAGATAGGAGATATTCATTAGTAGGGGAGGTCGTTCAATATTCGTCGCAGGTAACACTCGTGACTGATATCCAGCAGACTTATCACATTTTGATGCCGTTAATTTGTTATTGATATTCATTAGTGGGGGAGTATTCATTAGTAGATAGGAGATATTCATTAGTAGGGGAGGTCGTTCAATATTCGTCGCAGGTAACACCCGTGACTGGGCGACTGACCTGTGCTCTGTGACTGGCAGCGGTCTGCTGCTGGACGCCGCCGGGGTACCACACCCGTACCAATACGAGCGACCTCCGGTACCTCCCGCACCAGACGAGTGCGCCGCCTTCCTCCCGGAGCTGGGCACAGCCGTACAGGCGCTCGCCACCACGCTCAAAAGGTGAGGCGCCCGGCGAATCAGACGCGCGTAACCATGGCAACCACTGGTCGCATTACGACGCTGGTCCCTGCAGTGCTTATAGTTTGCATGGCTGGAACAGCACAAATACTCCCGAATCTTAACGTGGTCCCGTTATCTGGCAATCTAGTGGCAACGCGATCTATCCCTCAGGCTAGTAACGGCTAGTTGGCCGCCACCTGACGCCTCGTTCCCTCCGGTGCTGTGTGCCGTGTTTGCCAGGCTGATGGGGGTGTCGGTGGTTTCTCTAGCCTCGGATGACACCTGTCTGGTTGCCGCCTAGGCTGATGGGGGTGTCGGTGGTGGCTCTAGCCTCGGATGACACGTGTCTGGTGGCCGCCTAGGCTGATGGGGGTGTCGGTGGTGGTTCTGGCCTCGGATGACGTGTCTGGTTGCCGCCTAGGCTGATGGTGGGGGGGGGGGGGGGGGGGGAGGGGTGTCGGTGGTGGCTCTGGCCTCGGCTGACACGTGTCTGGTTGCCGCCTAGGCTGATGGGGGTGTCGGTGGTGGCTCTGACCTCGGTTGACACGTGTCTGGTGGCCGCCTAGGCTGATGGGGGTGTCGGTGGTGGCTCTGACCTCGGTTGACACGTGTCTGGTTGCCGCCTAGGCTGATGGGGGTGTCGGTGGTGGCTCTGACCTCGGTTGACACGTGTCTGGTTGCCGCCTAGGCTGATGGGGGTGTCGGTGGTGGCTCTGACCTCGGTTGACACGTGTCTGGTTGCCGCCTAGGCTGATGGGGGTGTCGGTGGTGGCTCTGGCCTCGGATGGCACCTGCCTGGTGGCCGCCTGTGACGCCCTGCGTGCCCTGGTGGCGCTGGCCGGACACGAGGTCGCCCTGGCGCCGCAGCAGCTGCTCCGCTTCCTCAAGTCGCCCGCCAACAGGTACTGGTGACGGGGTGGGTCGTGACTCGTAACACACCGACACTGGTCTGATGGGTCGAATCAGCCATCTTCGCCGCTAGCTCATTCGTATGTAATTCGTAATCAACGTTACATACGAATGTAACATATTTACATGTAGCTGATGTAAATATAGCTAACGTCATCCCAGCCGATCAGCAACATTGTGTGACCTGGTAGCTGCTTTGGCTACTCCAATACTCGACAGACGACACGTATACGCACTGGCTGCTGATGTGCTGCTGCTGTGCCATGCTGCCGTGCTCATGCTGTTATTATTTTTGCAGGCTGCTGCTCGGAAAGGGCCAGGAGCAGCTGACAGGGTTCCTAGGAACTCTGGAAGAACTGCATAGGATGGTGTCCTGACCACGGCTCGTAGCTCTGGGCAAAGCTCACAATCGACCGTGCAGAAACGTGCCTATCGAAAATCAAGTACAATTGCTTAACGCTTCATGTATGTGATACAAGTAAATAGACTCCAGAGTCCAATTACTTTTGTTATCGAGTGCCAGTGTTCGCTCAGTGATGAATATGTTAATGTCTACCATCGTGTTGTGATTGTGATGATATTTAACTGGGATACAGAATGGTTGTTGAGTTTAATAATATTTATGTAAAATAAATGTATTTTTAATGTGAATGAAAGGTATTAATGCAAGAAGAAGCAGGACTGTTTATTTGACATCAGCTGAGCACTCCACAACAAGCGTGGCTATTACGTGTCATTGTCATGAAGTTAGAACAGATGGATTAAGTCAAGGTACTTACATACAAGCACACGCACACCGCACACATACTGATATTTACAAGTGTCACATATTCCGCGTACTGACTCGCTGGTCACGCATTACGTACATGCGTCTTTGCGGCTCGTTTAAATGCTGCTGGCGTCAATCGCATCGCGTCGCCGGGCATAGCATTGAGCACAGATGTTGCCTGACAAAAAAACGATCGCTTGCCTGCCGCCGTTCTCATCGGGGGCGGCCGCAGCAGCCGGTCCTGCCGGGTGGTACGATCACCCGCTCGTGAGTCAGCGTACGTCACAAACTGAGTAGCGAGTTCCGTGGGCTCGCCAAGTACACACATCTTGTGGGCAAGAATGGCCACCTGAAGATGGTACATCTCATGAGCTGTGAGCAGGCCCAGGTCACCCCGCGCGCGAGACACGTGGTCAAACTTACGGAGCCCTGTCACGACTCGGGTGGCAAAATTCACGACTTTCATAAGTCTGTCGTCGTTTGAGACCGAGCCGTTTCCGCACACCGGAAGACAGTATCTCACGCGCGAGATGACCAAGGCCTGCACCACTGACAGCATGGCGCGCCGCGGGAGGAAGGCCCTCAGGTGGCGGAGACCGATCAGGAGGCCGATGCATTTGTGCACCACGTCACTAACGTGCGCGTCCCAGCTGAGGTGACGGTCGAACGTGACGCCTAGGTTCTTAACGCACCGGCTCTCCTTCACGGTCTCACCACCGACCCGCACGCTGACAGGGGAGAGGTCGCGGGTGTTCTGACGGGTGCCAAGGAGAAGGATTTCCGTTTTGGATGTGTTGAGTTTAAGTCCGTGGGCATGGAACCACGATGCTAGGGAAGATAAGGTAGACTCCATGCGTAGGATAAGTGCAGGAAGGTTGTGCTTGGTGTCGGACATAAGGATTTGGGTATCGTCAGCGTACTGGGTCACATGAGCGTCCGGCGCGTGCAGGCTGAGGTCGTTGGCGAAGATAGTGAATAACAGGGGACCTAGGACTGACCCTTGGAAGACTCCCATGGTGTTGGGAAGAGGTTTTGAAACGACTCTGTCACCGGAAGGAGAAGTGAGACAGATGGACTGAGTATGACCGGAAAGATAGCAGGTAAACCAGGCCGGGTCTACGCCGTGGAGCTGAAGTTTGGATAGGAGTAGAGAATGAGGAATGACATCAAAACATTTACTGAGGTCGAGAAGGCACAGAAGAGAGACACGGCTTCGGTCCATGTTAGAAAAAACATGGTTAGTGACAGAAAGAAGAGCGGTTTCGGTAGAGTGATGGGGGCGAAAGCCGTGTTGGGATGAGGATAGAAGGTGATTGTCGGACATATAGAAGGAAAGTTGCCGCTGCACCAGGCGCTCGACAACTTTGGCCATGGAAGGAATGATGGAAATAGGCCGGTAATTTGAAACTAAGTCAGGATCGCCAGATTTATGGATAGGATGGACCAGGGAGTGCTTCCAAGAATCGGGATAATCACAGGAGATGAGGCAGGTATTGACAACATGGAGTAGGATAGGGCCGATGGCGTCAAAACAGAGAAGGATACGGATACAGATGCCATCAGCACCACACGCACCAGATCGCTTCATGGAGAACACTACCTCCCGCAGCTCCCCTAGCGTCACTCCGGTGACCCTGAAACCACAGGCACCGACGCGCGGCAGGCGGCACTGAACGTCGGGGGTCACCCCGGCGCTAGCTAGGCTGGCCGCCACGTGTGGGCCCACGTTCACGAAGAAATCATTCATCTCGTCCGGTGTGGCCGAGGGCAGACGGGCGGTGTCACTCCGCTTACTGGCGATCAGCGGGCGGATGACGCGGTAGAGGGAGCTGCTCCCCTGGGTGCGCAGCCGCTTCTCAATACCGGTCCTGCAGTCTCGCCTGATCGCCGACCTCAGCACCCTGTCCAGCTCGCGGAAGGCCGGCGACCGTCCCTCGCGGCGCAACACGCCCCTCCGCTCGGCCATTAAAGTCAAGGTCGCCGGGGTGACAGGCGGCGCGTCAGGGTTTCTCAGACAGGTAAACCTGAGAGGCGCGTGACGATCGAGCACACGTAGCAGCCGGTGAGAAATATAAGACCACATGTCATGAACGGACGGGCAGCTAAAAACACCGGACCAGTCAACGAGATGCAAGTCATGCAGTAAACTAAAGTGATCAATGCTCTTTAAAAGCCGAGTGCGAATGCGGCGAGATTTCTTACGGCACTTCGGCACACGTAAAAGCACACGAATGAAACAGTGAGGGCTAAAAGCGCAATTCAAAACTCCCACACGCTGTACCATGTCACCGGAATTACAAATTACTACGTCTAAGAGAGAGCCGGACGAGTAGGTCGGTTGATGAACAAATTGTGTCAAATTAAATGAACTGAGCATGTCCAACAGACGGTCTTTCCCAACACTCCCTGAGGTGTCAAGTAGGTTGCAGTTCAGGTCACCCATAATAAAAACAGGTCCCGGATACCTCAGTAAAACACGTTGAAACTGCATCTCCAGTTCGGTGAGGTCCGCATGGACGGCAGCCACTGTACGGCGCGGAGGACGGTAGACAGCGGCGACGCAGAAGTGGGATCCGGACTCGGGCTTAACTCGCATCCACAGCGACTCCAGCCGACAGTCCGCGCAGTCTGGCGCCGGCCGGGGGATGACAGAGGCCGCGTAGCTGTCACGGATCAGCACCGCCACGCCACCGTACCCCGCGTCCCCCGGCCGGTCGGCCCGGTGAAGGGCGTAACCGGGGAATGTAATGAGCCGGGTCGCAGTGGCGGACCGAAGCCAAGTCTCGGTGATTACACAGAAATCGTAGTGATGTCTCATCAGGTACTCATGTTGCAGAGAGACGGTCTTGGGTAGCAGAGACTGGATGTTGATCATCCCAGCCAGAATGTTCCGTCGTTGGCCGCCAGGACCAGACCGCCGCCACTGTTTTGTATGAAGTGATAATGCAACAATGATTCCAATATTGATCATGGCCCTGAACCACAATACTTTATATTCCATCAAAATGCACCTTAGAAACAATGTGAAATGTATTAATTCTCAACAAATATCGCCACATCTCACAGCACACTGTTTCAGACGCCAACACTAACCCAGCTGGCGCCTGCCTACCCTTCGACCCCGTACGGCAGCCCCCCCCCCCCCCCGGACCGCGCCAATATCGCCGCCGTCCCGTCAGTCACTGTCGTCCTCCGGCTCTGGCAGGCCCTCCACCACGCGTAGGCAATCGTCTGCGAACTCGACGAACAGTGGCTCGACCATGAGCCGGCGCAGATCGTCCTCGGGGCGCGGCGTGGTGTCTGCCTGGCGCAGCAACTCGCGCAGGTGGGGGTTAGCCAACAGCTGCCGCAGCCGCCGGGACTCACCTGCGGACACAAGGCCGGCAGATACAGCAGTTATAGTGCTACAAATGCAATCACAGTGGCAGGACTGGGTGGTGTCCCAAAATTCCATTTTTGCTTGGGTGTCAGAGTGGAAAATCCGAGCCAAAAAGACCATGAGAGTGGAAAATTATGTAGAAAATGGTACAATATTGATTTGTTTTGAATCGGAAAAGCAGTAGTTTTTGTTGAAATCATGTATTTTTAGTCAATATTTGTCAGAATGTCACAATTCATAATTTGGGAGTGGAAAATTCACTCCTAAATGGGGAGTGAGAGTGGAAAATTATTCACATTTGGTTGTCATTTCCCACCCAAATTGACCAATTTTGGGACACTGGGCCCGACTGGGTAATGAACAGGAGACAGAAGGAATAGGCTTTGCCATTCAGAGATTGGTATTGCATATGAAGCAATCAGTGATTCAGGGCAATGCTTGTACAACAAAATAAATTAGTGATCAACTACTCATTTCCGTTTACATCGACCAGCAGAACAGTTAACCAGCAAGCTTGCCTGAAACCCAGGTACTGCTGGCAGAGGCAGTTTGGATCCCCTCAGCCAGACCTGGGCGGTCTCGGTCTGCTCCATAACCCTGCCAGCTTAGCTAGTCATCTTCAGGATGTGGTGGGCCAGCCTAGCCATCCATCTCTAGATGCAGGCAAAATGACGGTGAGCCTTACCAAGCCAACTGAGTGCCTCTTTGGACACAACATGGTCTGAAGACTTTTCCCAGAGCACACGCTGCTCCATGCCCTCTGGCTGTTTGTCACATGCTGACGTGGCCTCAGGAGTGACACAGACAGACTTGTGGGTCTGACAGCAGCCTGAGCAGCAACTGAAAGCAAACAATGTCTGTTGGTTACATGCTAACCAAAAATAAAGAGGGCATTCAATTTCAAGTGCCTGCAATTTCATTTTAAAGCTAATGCAGGGCAAAATTAGGTTAAACAATGCTGGTTCATCAGCTGAGGAGGAACACAGACACTCCAATTGATCTGAGAGAGAAAAAAATACATTACACAATCAATTTTTTGATGTTAGAAGCTAGTAATAAAAGATAATCTTTTGAAAATAGTGACAGCTGTCTTATGGCTCACTAGCAAATGGTGAAACAGGGTGCATTGGTAAAGTACATACACATGCCACTTACTATGAAAGTCTGCATACTGGACATTTGTATTTTGGCTGCTCACTCTTGCAAACAGTACAAAGTGGAGTGGAGTCCATGTCTGAAATGAAAGAAATCGGCCTCAGTAAACATATGCTACCTAATGCAATAGGAACTAGGTCAAATCCGATTGATTTTATCTTCAGTCCAGCCTTGCATATTGCAAATTGGAGAAAAAATGAGAAGTTCAGTATTATGCAATTTACCATCATCATGGTTAGATATAGGGTAAACAACTGTAACACCCAACACATCTGAACTGTGATCTGTTCATGCTATTGGCGTTTTTTAGAGTGTCAGTATCATCTACATTGCCAATATCATGAAAAGTCTGGTGTTAGGAATGTCCAGTGTTATAGTTGTCTACCCTGGACAGAGGGACCACTCCCACCCAAGAGCATATCACAAGACTCAGAGTGGGGGGCCAGCCAGATGGTTGCCCCCTGCTCACAGCCTAATGTTAAAATCCTGCTAATCTGGGTAGGGCAGAGCAATCCGGGGACCCAGCCCTTCCAGGTGCGATGGTGACACCCCTTCTCCCACCACTTTCCAATTATTTTCAGCTATGCCCTGTGACTAGGAATAATATATTGAATGTGAACAGCCTGTTCTGTCTAGTTAGAACGTCTAGTTAATGGGGAATAATATATAATGAATGGAAGGAATAATATATTAGCCATATAATTAAGCTCAAAACTACAAAAGCTGTTCTCCATTGCTCCCCAAGAACAGCCAATGTATAATATAATCCTACCTCAGTCCTCAAATTACATTCACCTCTTCCTTCGTTAATTACAAACTGCGCAAAAAATACCCGCACATGTTTCTTCAATGTTATGTATTAACTGCGTTATATCTGTAGCAAAAATAGGAAATACTTCGCGGCCTCTTTTCGTAATACGCAGTTGTTGGAGCAAATAGAAAATTGGCACAGATTACCAATGATTTTTGTCGACGATACCTTTGTTAGTTTGTGATGCAAGTATATTATTTGCATATATGACAAACTTTAGTGGACGAAGAATGGCGATAACATTGTGAACACATACCAAAAAGTTGGAAAGTGGAAGCATTCACAAAATTCCCTCTATGTATTTTTAATTAGTTATTATATTCATATTTGTGTTTTACAAAATTATTACTTTGTTTCAAGTTCAAAATGTTCCATTGAACTTCAAAAGTTAAACTTGAAATTATGGTATTGCATTATCTTCTTGTGTGTGAAATATAATTACTTGTAGCAGCAAAATAGTAAAGTAATTCCTCTGTAGACATTGAACATAAATGTGCGTTAGGATCGTCCGCTTTATCACTGTAAACACTTCTCTCTTCTCTCAGCTGGGGGGATAGTCACCGTTGACCGTGCCTCGAGCGTGTGTTGGGAAAGAAAGCCCTCTGTGGGGCGGGGCCGTATGCTTGTTGTCGCGTCCCCGAATATTTTTTGCCCGAAGATCTCACTAATTGAGTGTTCATGGCTTCCGCGAGACCTGGAACTGGAAGGCCTCGAGATCGGTCGGCCGGTCAACATGTGACCAGTGTTGATGTTGATCCTACTGAGCCTGTATTGGACGAATTCGATCCCTTTCAAGATCAAAATAACGTTGATGTCGAGGAAGATCCAACATATGAACCACCACCAGAGAAAGAGTAAGGGATATTTAAAGAGACTAGGTAGGATACATCAGTTTGATATATTGCAAACTTCTATATTTACTGGGTTTATTATACAGGGTACCTACCCCACATCTAGTCTATTACTTTTGCTGCAGCATTCTGGAGGCAGAGGAAGTTAGCACTTTTAGAATCTTTATTGTCACTTACATAGCCTCTCTAGCATAATAATGTATTTTTATCAGTGTCGCTTTTAGCTTCGCTTTTACCTCGTATCATTTATATTTTAGGCCTTTATCCCAATTTTTTGCCATGTTATAGTGTATTTATAGTATGTTTTTACTAACGTGACAAATACCATATTGCATATTCTAGATAGGTACTCACTCTCTGAGTTCACCTGTTAGTGGGGGCAACCCTGTTGGTGATTTTTAATAGCTAAGACAAAAAGATATTGAGACATAGTCTGAGGTTAAAGGCATTACAACAACCATGAATCATGGGAAGGTTGGCCAGGTTGAATCTGAACTTACTTTACCTTACCTTCATGGTGATCAGGAAAGAAAATGCCACTCAGCCTGGGGATCCTGTTCTCATCAAACTCATTTTAACAAACATGCAGGATCTTACTTGGGTTGAGATGCAGAAAGTTGGCCCCCAAACCAGATTGTTCTATGTAATCTTATAATGTCATCACAGTAATAACAGTAACCTGTCAAGTTCATAGATTTGGACTAAACCAAACTTTGGCCATCACGATTTGGCCATCTGGTCCCATCAGCATAATGAACAGTGCAGAGCTCATGTTGTCTTGTCTATGCCCATTTCAGGTCATGCTGTGTCTCAGTAGTTCACATATTGATGTATACTAGTTGTCAGTCTTGTGAGTGGATCCCACCACTCAAAAGAAGATCCCAAGTCCAAGAAGACCTATGCAGGATTAAATGATGGATCTTGGATCACAAGGCATCGCATGATAGACTGATACAGAGGATGTTGTACACCAGTACAACTCTGGAATAAATTTAGCAACCTCGGATCCATGTTTGTTGATCTATGATCTCACAGGACCTTGGAGCCAAAATTATCTGATGCCAAAATTACATAGTCATTAAGTATAGTATTCCTTGACATAATGTTACAAAATATTTAGAGTATCAATTTGATGTACAGTGAATAGCACAATGTTAACAGTCTAAAAAGTTATGGGTTCAGAAATAATGAATATTTGCTGTGGATCCTTTCATGAACCTAACCATCAAGACTTGTATGAACCCTACCATCAAGACTTGTAAGGCAAATCTGGGATCCTGGTGGATCCCTTGGCAAACCATTGTCAATAGTTGGGATCCCACCAGACCCATCAGCATGTATTAAAGCAGATCCAAGATTGGATGGTATTTAGGCTCTAGATCGTAAGGATCAGCTGATCTTAAGATCAGCTGCAGCAGCACCATACAAAGGAGCATCTGTGTTGACCCTAGAAGAGCAAGACCATGCTTGAGCCTCGCAGCTATGCGCCCTAATCCACCAACAACAACAAGAGCAAGACCTGAAACTGATCAGCTCACTCACTACTTATCCTTGGGATCGTCATCATAACTGCCACAGTGTCATTTAACGGAACATCTTGGGAACCCAAGGCCAGAGGGGACAAGTGTGGCGACTGATCAGCTTACCCATCATAAAATCAGAGAGCCTGAGGAGTGCGGACACAGGCCATCGCCAGACCGTCCGCGCCCCGCGGTATCGTCCGCGGTATACACCGCTGGCTTTCCTTTTCATCCGGCAACACTTCCCAAACTACCAACATGCATTTGATGCATGAGTGCATTGTTGGCAATGGTTTTGGATAAAGCCCTACTTTTGTCACTGGTGAGTTTATGCAATAAGTCTTTATGTTTGGAGGTGGAGTGTGTCGAATTGCTCAAGCGTATGTGTCCCCACGCATCACCCACTCTTTGTGTGCATGGTCTGGGACCACCAGCAGTCAGCTACGCAACATTCTAAAACAACCAATTTTACTGCCATAATCATTACTGGAAATGTAAACATCGTAGAAACCTGATAACCTACCATCCACCTTTGTCATTGTTGTGCATTTTGTTTCCTTTCTGTCTGTTGCCTTCCAGTACCTGTGTAACCGTGTCATTCTCTGTCCGACTTTCCCGATCTCCGGCCCTGATCCTTGCCTGGAGCATGAGTCAGCCTGCTGAGCGGTATGGCAGGTAAGAATGGTAGCCGGGAATGAGTCATCCTGCTGAGCGGTATGGCAGGTAAGAATGGTAGCCGGGAAGAAAATACAACCAGTATTGGCTTCCATTTGAATTATTTCGCATGTCGCCTGTCTTTTTTATTTGTACGAACGACGAACGTGATGGTATATGCATGTTGGGTGATTGAGGGTCGAATTATCACGATGCATTTAATTGTCGGCCATTGATCCGCACATGTTTTGTTCACATGTGATTATTTACGCCAGTTAACCTGCGGGCGGCCAGCATTACGTTAACCTGCTGGGGGCGCAGATTCTTCCCCCCAGAGATCTCGAGAACCGCTTGGTCGATTTCGATGTGGAAAACGCCATTCGATTCGTCATGACAAGATCTCTCTTTTTGGATCCCGAAAATTTTGTTTTCTTCAAAAATGGGGGGCCAGGGGGCAAAAAATCCGAAAATTTTGGGTGTTTTTTTGAAAGGTCATTGCGGTCATGTGGCTCGACCGATTTGCATACTCCAAACGTTTTTGAACTTAAAATGTACTGGTATTTAATATATCAAAAGACAAAAAAATAGGTGTATTCAGGGAATGTAAAATGGGGGGGGGGATTTTCTGGGAACAAAATATGTGCTGTTCGTGATTGTTTGGGACGACATGAACGTCACATGTGGGCATTATATACTGTAATTTGTTAAATTTGATATATTGCACATAGGCGGATCCAGGAAAAAGCATGGGGGGGCAGGCACCATGCATGTAACGCTTTTATCATCTTACTAATTTGAAGTTGGACCTAATTTGAGGGTGGGTATCGCCTCCCATTTTTGTATCCTGAGTGCGCCTCTGCCCCAAAAATATGTACAATCCCAGTATCTATGATGCATATTACATTGCAATTGTTTCTGACACATGTATTGCACTGCAAACCACGAAGGAAGTATGCGACGCAAAACCGCATTTGTAACACCTCCCCAAAACAGGAGCCTGGAACCGCCTCTGCTGAACCGATTTTTTTCAAAATTTTGACAACACGCACCATTCAATTTTGGGAAAAGTCACAAAGTTTCAGGACGCTAGGCCTAACGGTTTAGAAGCGGCAAGTGAAGAACCACTTGGAGGGGCAGAATTTGCCCCCCCCCCCGCAGGGAATAGGGTTAAGCTATTTTCGTACACTAGCAGACAACATATTTGTGTTCTCAAATGGATATAATCATTTGCCCTGCTTACGAAAGACTTCAACGAAAAGTCGTTACACCATCGTCCCTGGAACTCTTACTGAAGTGACGTCAGCCTTGACAGTATTCTTGCCACATCTCACGAGCTGGATGTATGTCAGGTCACGTGGGACATTCGGTAAACTGCGCCGTGGTGTACGTTGACGGATGGGAATGCGAAAGCCGATAGTGTTGCCGAGTGCCCCGCTGTACTGAGATGCCCCCCCCCCCCCCCTCTCTGTCGTGTCTCCGCAGATGGTACCACGGCCGACTGGACCGGCAGGGATCGGAGGAGCGACTCCGCAACTTCGGCAAGACCGGCGCCTACCTGATTCGCGAGTCGGACCGCAAGCCCGGCTCCTACGTGCTCTCATTCCTCGGGCGCACCGGCGTCAACCACTTCCGGTACGGCCGCGTCTGTCTGACTCAGACTTACTTCGACAGCGTGCTCGGCGGGCGCCAGTGCGGTGTTTTATCGCCGTCGACCGTCTCTGGTTCGGGCTGTGTAGCTCGCCGGTTTTTGCCGTCTGACTCAAGCTGCTCTGGCTGACTCGGCTGGCAGTGGACGGTGCAGTCTGCGGCGGGCAGAGAGGGTGGCTTTTGCCGGGTGTCTGGGCCGGACAAAGGTCGCACGGGGTTATCTGATGGTATTGTTCGCCCCACACGTATGGTATCGATCGGTCTTGGCTCTGATGTGGCGACAAATCAGACGCTGCCGATCTCGTGGCGACAAATCAGACGCTGCCGATCTCGTGGTGACAAATCAGACGCTGCCGATCTCGTGGCGACAAATCAGACGCTGCCGATCTCGTGGTGACAAATCAGACTCTGCCGATCTCGTGGTGACAAATCAGACGCTGCCGATCTCGTGGTGACAAATCAGACGCTGCCGATCTCGTGGCGACAAATCAGACGCTGCCGATCTCAGACAGGGAGGGAAAGACGTGGCTTGTTGTCTTAATCACTTTTTAACTCGTTTACCTATGAAACTCACGTCTCTTACCTTGCACATGGACATTGAGGTGGCATCTGGCTATAATTTTGCATTATTCTGAACACCTTGCATTGCCCAAACCCACATGGGAGTTGGCGATGTACATGTAGTGTTGTGGATTGTTCAAACCCGGCCTGTCTGTGTCCTCTGACCTCTTTCCCGCCCGGGGTACCGGCAGAATCACGGCCGTGTACGGCGATTTCTACATCGGCGGCCGCCAATTCGCCTCGCTGTCGGACCTGATCGGCTACTACACGCAGTACTCGGATCTGCTGAAACGGGAGCGGCTCGAACACCCGGTGCCGCCGGCGGAGCCCGTCAACGACCGACGCAAGGCCGTCGCTGTGCTGCCCTACACCAAAATGCCCGACACAGAGGAGCTCAGGTCAGCTGTGGTCCTGTGGAGTGGGCCCACGAGCTCAGGCGGGCTGCGGAGGGGCCGAGGGAGCTCGGATTCTGTGGAGGGTGGCCGGGCGACTCAGGTGGGCTGCGATGGGGCTGAGGGAGTTCAGATTATGTGGAGGGTCGCCGGGCGACTCATGTGGGCTGCGGAGGGGCTGCGGGAGCTCGGATTCTGTGGAGGGTGGCCGGGCGACTCAGGTGGGCTGCGGTGGGGCTGAGGGAGCTCGGATTCTGTGGAGGGTGGCCGGGCGACTCAGGTGGGCTGCGGTGGGGCTGAGGGAGCTCAGATTCTGTGGAGGGTGGCCGGGCGACTCAAGTGGGCTGCGATGGGGCTGAGGGAGCTCAGATTCTGTGGAGGGTGGCCGGGCGACTCGGTGGGCTGCGCCCTGCGGAGGGGCTGAGGGAGCTCAGCTTCTGTGGAGGGTGGTCGGGCGACTCATGTGGGCTGCGGTGGCGCTGAGGGAGCTCAGATTCTGTGGAGGGTGGCCGGGCGACTCAGGTGGGCTTCGGTGAGGCTGAGGGAGCTCAGATTATGTGGAGGGTGGCCGGGCGACTCAGGTGGGCTGCGGTGGGGCTGAGGAAGCTCAGATTCTGTGGAGGGTGGCCGGGCGACTCAGGTGGGCTGCGATGGGGCTGAGGAAGCTCTGTGGAGGGTGACGACTCCGGTGGGCTGCGCCCTGCGGTGGGGCTGAGGGAGCTCAGATTTTGTGGAGGGTGGCCGGGCGACTCCAGTGGGCTGCGCCCTGCGGAGGGGCTGAGGGAGCTCAGCTCAGATTCTGTGGAGGGTGGCCGGGCGACTCAGGTGGGCTGCGGTGGGGCTGAGGGAGCTCAGATTCTGTGGAGGGTGGCCGGGCGACTCCAGTGGGCTGCGCCCTGCGGAGGGGCTGAGGGAGCTCAGCTCAGATTCTGTGGAGGGTGGCCGGGCGACTCATGTGGGCTGTGGAGGGGCTGAGGGAGCTCAGATTCTGTGGAGGGTGGCCGGGCGACTCATGTGGGCTGCGGTGGCGCTGAGGAAGCTCAGATTCTGTGGAGGGTGGCCGGGCGACTCATGTGGGCTGCGGTGGCGCTGAGGAAGCTCAGATGCTGTGGAGGGTGGCCGGGCGACTCAGGCGTCGCCGTAGGGACAGGCGACTTAACGCTTTAGGCTGGATTAACAGGGATTGCGGCTGATTGTTTGTTGTCACTTATCAGGGTTTCAGATAATCCTGATCCGAGTCCGACACCCCATTGTTGTTGAGCATGTCAGCAGAACTACGGTGTCCTGCCACTGGATTTGTCCCATAAGTGTACAATGACACGGCAAAAATAACCGATGCGTCCAATTACAGCACGGTGTGTCGGTTTCCACCGATCGAGATGTGATAAAGACAGTTGGCATGTATCCTCTGATTGATCAGCATGAGCCTGCTGCGCTGGCCACTGAGTCACTATCACCCCGCATGTGAAGGGCTGGCAGCAGAACAGTATCGTCAGCCAAACATGGAATGATAGTGTCTCGTCACTGGATAGTGGATGGCTTATATCTGATTATCATCAAGTTATGCCATGTATGCCCATGGACGTGTCTACGTTGCATTTTTACCGTTACATTCGGGGGTACCGTTTGCCGTGTGTGTAAAGCCACCGGGACCTCCCCTCCCCCTCCCTCGCTGACCTGGCCCCCCGGCTCTATGCACAGTTTTCAGAAGGGCGACATCTTCTTCGTGCACAACGACTGCGGTGACGGCTGGCTGTGGGTGACTGCGCACCGTTCCGGCGAGCAGGGGCTCATCTTCCAGGAGCTGACCGAGACACTGGACGAGACGGTCGACCCCAACTCTGTCTACCCCTGGTTCCACGGCACCGTCTCCAAAAACGAGGCCGTCGACCTACTAGTCAAAGGTGGGCACACAAAACGGGGGGGGGGGGGGTGAAAACTTGTACAGGAGTACGAAAACTTATGAATGTATCATCTGAAAATAGCTCGCAGAACTGATTTATTCTTCGGTAGCTTTCGAGTGTCGCAAGCGTGAAAGCTGTCGATACACGGACATCTTTGTCACGTTTTAACTGTGTACACCAGCAGTTTTCTCTATCATGCAGCAAGTGTTATATCTGGGTGGGCTGCCGTTGCTCGGCCCGCCTTGGCAGTTGAGGTTTGTTTTGATTCAGGGTTTGTGTGCGCGGCTTCTGTTATGGTTGCGAGACAGGCGATGAGCTGTTTATGTAATCGCGTCGGTCACGAGATAAGGTCAGGTAATGGATCGCTTACGTGGCAGATGATTACTCTCGCTGGTCCTTCCGTGGTGTATGGGGAAAATCTGAATATGAGCGGCCCGGCCCAACCCGACCCGACCCGGCCCGTGGCGACGCTTTTGAGAAGCTCATATATCTGCGACCGCAAGTCCGATTGACACGCGGGGTGCTTTGCTGAGTAGCCCCATCCACCCTGTACCTACCCTGTTTGAGACCAGTGTCGACTCACATGGTTGACTACCACTGCGCGTGGCGCGTGCCGCGTGCTGCGTGAGAGGTGTTGAAAAGTGTTTTCTTGCAAAAACTCTGCAACGGCTGGGCCGATTGTGTGCAAATTTGGCGTGTGGTTAGGAACCCCTCAACCGCCGCCTTCCCAAAAGTCAGGGGTGGAGTGCCTCTGCACGTGTGCACGTGCGCACATGCACACACCTGTGCTATATCTCAGGAACGGCTGAGTCGATTGTGTTCAAATTGTGTGTGTGTGGTTAGGCCGGGTCTAGGGACCTCTCAGCCGCCACTTTCCCACAAGTCAGGGGTGGGGGTGCCTCGGCACGTGCGCTCGTGCGCACCCTTTTGTATCTCAGAAACTACTTGCCCGATGGAGTTTAAATTCGCCAAACACTTCCTTCGCGCTCGCTCGTTCATCGCCAACTACGGCGCCTTGCTGGTTCAGTAATGCAAACAACGCGAATATATATATATATATATATATATATATATATATATATATATATATATATATATATATATATATATATATATATATATATATATATATATATATATATATATATATATATATATATATATATATATATATATATATATATATATATATATATATATATATATATATATATATATATATATATATATATATATATATATATATATATATATATATGTATGTATGTATGTATGTATGTATGTATGTATGTATGTATGTATGTATGTATGTATGTATGTATGTATGTATGTATGTATGTATGTATGTATGTATGTATGTATGTATGTATGTATGTATGTATGTATGTATGTATGTATGTATGTATGTATGTATGTATGTATGTATGTATGTATGTATGTATGTATGTCTGTGTGTGTGTGTGTGTGTGTGTGTGTGTGTGTGTGTGTGTGTGTGTGTGTGTGTGTGTGTGTGTGTGTGTGTGTGTGTGTGTGTGTGTGTGTGTGTGTGTGTGTGTGTGTGTGTGTGTGTGTGTGTGTGTGTGTGTGTGTGTGTGTGTGTGTGTGTGTGTGTGTGTGTGTGTGTGTGTGTGTGTGTGTGTGTGTGTGTGTGTGTGTGTGTGTGTGTGTGTGTGTGTGTGTGTGTGTGTGTGTGTGTGTGTGTGTGTGTGTGTGTGTGTGTGTGTGTGTGTGTGTGTGTGTGTGTGTGTGTGTGTGTGTGTGTGTGTGTGTGTGTGTGTGTGTGTGTGTGTGTGTGTGTGTGTGTGTGTGTGTGTGTGTGTGTGTGTGTGTGTGTGTGTGTGTGTGTGTGTGTGTGTGTGTGTGTGTGTGTGTGTGTGTGTGTGTGTGTGTGTGTGTGTGTGTGTGTGTGTGTGTGTGTGTGTGTGTGTGTGTGTGTGTGTGTGTGTGTGTGTGTGTGTGTGTGTGTGTGTGTGTGTGTGTGTGTGTGTGTGTGTGTGTGTGTGTGTGTGTGTGTGTGTGTGTGTGTGTGTGTGTGTGTGTGTGTGTGTGTGTGTGTGTGTGTGTGTGTGTGTGTGTGTGTGTGTGTGTGTGTGTGTGTGTGTGTGTGTGTGTGTGTGTGTGTGTGTGTGTGTGTGTGTGTGTGTGTGTGTGTGTGTGTGTGTGTGTGTGTGTGTGTGTGTGTGTGTGTGTGTGTGTGTGTGTGTGTGTGTGTGTGTGTGTGTGTGTGTGTGTGTGTGTGTGTGTGTGTGTGTGTGTGTGTGTGTGTGTGTGTGTGTGTGTGTGTGTGTGTGTGTGTGTGTGTGTGTGTGTGTGTGTGTGTGTGTGTGTGTGTGTGTGTGTGTGTGTGTGTGTGTGTGTGTGTGTGTGTGTGTGTGTGTGTGTGTGTGTGTGTGTGTGTGTGTGTGTGTGTGTGTGTGTGTGTGTGTGTGTGTGTGTGTGTGTGTGTGTGTGTGTGTGTGTGTGTGTGTGTGTGTGTGTGTGTGTGTGTGTGTGTGTGTGTGTGTGTGTGTGTGTGTGTGTGTGTGTGTGTGTGTGTGTGTGTGTGTGTGTGTGTGTGTGTGTGTGTGTGTGTGTGTGTGTGTGTGTGTGTGTGTGTGTGTGTGTGTGTGTGTGTGTGTGTGTGTGTGTGTGTGTGTGTGTGTGTGTGTGTGTGTGTGTGTGTGTGTGTGTGTGTGTGTGTGTGTGTGTGTGTGTGTGTGTGTGTGTGTGTGTGTGTGTGTGTGTGTGTGTGTGTGTGTGTGTGTGTGTGTGTGTGTGTGTGTGTGTGTGTGTGTGTGTGTGTGTGTGTGTGTGTGTGTGTGTGTGTGTGTGTGTGTGTGTGTGTGTGTGTGTGTGTGTGTGTGTGTGTGTGTGTGTGTGTGTGTGTGTGTGTGTGTGTGTGTGTGTGTGTGTGTGTGTGTGTGTGTGTGTGTGTGTGTGTGTGTGTGTGTGTGTGTGTGTGTGTGTGTGTGTGTGTGTGTGTGTGTGTGTGTGTGTGTGTGTGTGTGTGTGTGTGTGTGTGTGTGTGTGTGTGTGTGTGTGTGTGTGTGTGTGTGTGTGTGTGTGTGTGTGTGTGTGTGTGTGTGTGTGTGTGTGTGTGTGTGTGTGTGTGTGTGTGTGTGTGTGTGTGTGTGTGTGTGTGTGTGTGTGTGTGTGTGTGTGTGTGTGTGTGTGTGTGTGTGTGTGTGTGTGTGTGTGTGTGTGTGTGTGTGTGTGTGTGTGTGTGTGTGTGTGTGTGTGTGTGTGTGTGTGTGTGTGTGTGTGTGTGTGTGTGTGTGTGTGTGTGTGTGTGTGTGTGTGTGTGTGTGTGTGTGTGTGTGTGTGTGTGTGTGTGTGTGTGTGTGTGTGTGTGTGTGTGTGTGTGTGTGTGTGTGTGTGTGTGTGTGTGTGTGTGTGTGTGTGTGTGTGTGTGTGTGTGTGTGTGTGTGTGTGTGTGTGTGTGTGTGTGTGTGTGTGTGTGTGTGTGTGTGTGTGTGTGTGTGTGTGTGTGTGTGTGTGTGTGTGTGTGTGTGTGTGTGTGTGTGTGTGTGTGTGTGTGTGTGTGTGTGTGTGTGTGTGTGTGTGTGTGTGTGTGTGTGTGTGTGTGTGTGTGTATGTGTGTGTGTGTGTGTGTATGTGTGTGTATGTGTGTGTATGTGTGTGTATGTGTGTGTTGTGTGTGTATGTGTGTGTATGTGTGTGTATGTGTGTGTATGTGTGTGTATGTGTGTGTATGTGTGTGTATGTGTGTGTATGTGTGTGTATGTGTGTGTATGTGTGTGTATGTGTGTGTATGTGTGTGTATGTGTGTGTATGTGTGTGTATGTGTGTGTATGTGTGTGTATGTGTGTGTATGTGTGTGTATGTGTGTGTATGTGTGTGTATGTGTGTGTATGTGTGTGTATGTGTGTGTATGTGTGTGTATGTGTGTGTATGTGTGTGTATGTGTGTGTATGTGTGTGTATGTGTGTGTATGTGTGTGTATGTGTGTGTATGTGTGTGTATGTGTGTGTATGTGTGTGTATGTGTGTGTATGTGTGTGTATGTGTGTGTATGTGTGTGTATGTGTGTGTATGTGTGTGTATGTGTGTGTATGTGTGTGTATGTGTGTGTATGTGTGTGTATGTGTGTGTATGTGTGTGTATGTGTGTGTATGTGTGTGTATGTGTGTGTATGTGTGTGTATGTGTGTGTATGTGTGTGTATGTGTGTGTATGTGTGTGTATGTGTGTGTATGTGTGTGTATGTGTGTGTATGTGTGTGTATGTGTGTGTATGTGTGTGTATGTGTGTGTATGTGTGTGTATGTGTGTGTATGTGTGTGTATGTGTGTGTATGTGTGTGTATGTGTGTGTATGTGTGTGTATGTGTGTGTATGTGTGTGTATGTGTGTGTATGTGTGTGTATGTGTGTGTATGTGTGTGTATGTGTGTGTATGTGTGTGTATGTGTGTGTATGTGTGTGTATGTGTGTGTATGTGTGTGTATGTGTGTGTATGTGTGTGTATGTGTGTGTATGTGTGTGTATGTGTGTGTATGTGTGTGTATGTGTGTGTATGTGTGTGTATGTGTGTGTATGTGTGTGTATGTGTGTGTATGTGTGTGTATGTGTGTGTATGTGTGTGTATGTGTGTGTATGTGTGTGTATGTGTGTGTATGTGTGTGTATGTGTGTGTATGTGTGTGTATGTGTGTGTATGTGTGTGTATGTGTGTGTATGTGTGTGTATGTGTGTGTATGTGTGTGTATGTGTGTGTATGTGTGTGTATGTGTGTGTATGTGTGTGTATGTGTGTGTATGTGTGTGTATGTGTGTGTATGTGTGTGTATGTGTGTGTATGTGTGTGTATGTGTGTGTATGTGTGTGTATGTGTGTGTATGTGTGTGTATGTGTGTGTATGTGTGTGTATGTGTGTGTATGTGTGTGTATGTGTGTGTATGTGTGTGTATGTGTGTGTATGTGTGTGTATGTGTGTGTATGTGTGTGTATGTGTGTGTATGTGTGTGTATGTGTGTGTATGTGTGTGTATGTGTGTGTATGTGTGTGTATGTGTGTGTATGTGTGTGTATGTGTGTATGTGTGTGTATGTGTGTGTATGTGTGTGTATGTGTGTGTATGTGTGTGTATGTGTGTGTATGTGTATGTGTGTGTATGTGTGTGTATGTGTGTGTATGTGTGTGTATGTGTGTGTATGTGTGTGTATGTGTGTGTATGTGTGTGTATGTGTGTGTATGTGTGTGTATGTGTGTGTATGTGTGTGTATGTGTGTGTATGTGTGTGTATGTGTGTGTATGTGTGTGTATGTGGTGTATGTGTGTGTATGTGTGTGTATGTGTGTGTATGTGTGTGTATGTGTGTGTATGTGTGTGTATGTGTGTGTATGTGTGTGTATGTGTGTGTATGTGTGTGTATGTGTGTGTATGTGTGTGTATGTGTGTGTATGTGTGTGTATGTGTGTGTATGTGTGTGTATGTGTGTGTATGTGTGTGTATGTGTGTGTATGTGTGTGTATGTGTGTGTATGTGTGTGTATGTGTGTGTATGTGTGTGTATGTGTGTGTATGTGTGTGTATGTGTGTGTATGTGTGTGTATGTGTGTGTATGTGTGTGTATGTGTGTGTATGTGTGTGTATGTGTGTGTATGTGTGTGTATGTGTGTGTATGTGTGTGTATGTGTGTGTATGTGTGTGTATGTGTGTGTATGTGTGTGTATGTGTGTGTATGTGTGTGTATGTGTGTGTATGTGTGTGTATGTGTGTGTATGTGTGTGTATGTGTGTGTATGTGTGTGTATGTGTGTGTATGTGTGTGTATGTGTGTGTATGTGTGTGTATGTGTGTGTATGTGTGTGTATGTGTGTGTATGTGTGTGTATGTGTGTGTATGTGTGTGTATGTGTGTGTATGTGTGTGTATGTGTGTGTATGTGTGTGTATGTGTGTGTATGTGTGTGTATGTGTGTGTATGTGTGTGTATGTGTGTGTATGTGTGTATGTGTGTGTAGTGTGTGTGTATGTGTGTGTATGTGTGTGTATGTGTGTGTATGTGTGTGTATGTGTGTGTATGTGTGTGTATGTGTGTGTATGTGTGTATGTGTGTATGTGTGTGTATGTGTGTGTATGTGTGTGTATGTGTGTGTATGTGTGTGTATGTGTGTGTATGTGTGTGTATGTGTGTGTATGTGTGTGTATGTGTGTGTATGTGTGTGTATGTGTGTGTATGTGTGTGTATGTGTGTGTATGTGTGTGTATGTGTGTGTATGTGTGTGTATGTGTGTGTATGTGTGTGTATGTGTGTGTATGTGTGTGTATGTGTGTGTATGTGTGTGTATGTGTGTGTATGTGTGTGTATGTGTGTGTATGTGTGTGTATGTGTGTGTATGTGTGTGTATGTGTGTGTATGTGTGTGTATGTGTGTGTATGTGTGTGTATGTGTGTATGTGTGTGTATGTGTGTGTATGTGTGTGTATGTGTGTGTATGTGTGTGTATGTGTGTGTATGTGTGTGTATGTGTGTGTATGTGTGTGTATGTGTGTGTATGTGTGTGTATGTGTGTGTATGTGTGTGTATGTGTGTGTATGTGTGTGTATGTGTGTGTATGTGTGTGTATGTGTGTGTATGTGTGTGTATGTGTGTGTATGTGTGTGTATGTGTGTGTATGTGTGTGTATGTGTGTGTATGTGTGTGTATGTGTGTGTATGTGTGTGTATGTGTGTGTATGTGTGTGTATGTGTGTGTATGTGTGTGTATGTGTGTGTATGTGTGTGTATGTGTGTGTGTATGTGTGTGTATGTGTGTGTAGTGTGTGTATGTGTGTGTATGTGTGTGTATGTGTGTGTAAGTGTGTGTATGTGTGTGTATGTGTGTGTATGTGTGTGTATGTGTGTGTATGTGTGTGTATGTGTGTGTATGTGTATGTGTGTATGTGTGTGTATGTGTGTGTATGTGTGTGTATGTGTGTGTATGTGTGTGTATGTGTGTGTATGTGTGTGTATGTGTGTGTATGTGTGTGTATGTGTGTGTATGTGTGTGTATGTGTGTGTATGTGTGTGTATGTGTGTGTATGTGTGTGTATGTGTGTGTATGTGTGTGTATGTGTGTGAATGTGTGTGTATGTGTGTGTATGTGTGTGTATGTGATGTGTGTATGTGTGTGTATGTGTGTGTATGTGTGTGTATGTGTGTGTATGTGTGTGTATGTGGTGTATGTGTGTGTATGTGTGTGTATGTGTGTGTATGTGTGTTGTGTGGTGTGTGTGTGTGTATGTGTGTGTATGTGTGTGTATGTGTGTGTATGTGTGTGTATGTGTGTGTATGTGTGTGTATGTGTGTGTATGTGTGTGTATGTGTGTGATGTGTGTGTATGTGTGTATGTGTGTGTATGTGTGTGTATGTGTGTGTATGTGTGTGTATGTGTGTGTATGTGTGTGTATGGGTGTGTATGTGTGTGTATGTGTGTGTATGTGTGTGTATGTGTGGTGTATGTGTGTGTATGTGTGTGTATGTGTGTGTATGTGTGTATGTGTGTGTATGTGTGTGTATGTGTGTGTATGTGTGTGTATGTGTGTGTATGTGTGTGTATGTGTGTGTATGTGTGTATGTGTGTGTATGTGTGTGTATGTGTGTGTATGTGTGTGTATGTGTGTGTATGTGTGTGTGTGGTGTATGGGTGGTTGTGTGTGATGTGTGTGTATGTGTGGGTATGTGTGTGTATGTGGTGTGTGTGTGTGTGTGTTGTGTGTGTGTGTGTGTGGGGGGTATGTGTGTGTGGTGGGTGTATGGGTGTGGGATGTGTGTGTATGTGGGGTATGGGTGGTATGTGTGTGTATGTGTGTGTATGTGTGTGTATGTGTGTGTATGTGTGTGTATGTGTGTGTTGTGTGATGTGTGGGTATGTGTGTGTATGTGTGTGTATGTGTGTGTAGGGTGTGTAGGTGTGTGGATGTGTGTGTATGTGGGTGTATGTGTGGGTATGTGTGGGTGTGTGTGTATGTGTGTGATGTGTGTGTATGTGTGTGTAGGGTGGGTATGTGTGGGTATGTGTGGATGTGGGTGTATGTGTGTGTATGTGTGTGTATGTGGTGTGTATGTGTGTGTATGTGTGTGTATGTGTGTGTTGTGTGTGTATGTGTGTGTATGGTGGGTATGGGTGTGATGTGTGTGTATGTGTGTGTATGTGGTATGTGTGTATGTGTGTGTATGTGTGTGTATGTGTGTGTATGTGTGTGTATGTGTGTGTATGTGTGTGTATGTGTGTGTATGTGTGTGTATGTGTGTGTATGTGTGGATGTGTGTGTATGTGTGTGTATGTGTGTGTATGTGTGTGTATGTGTGTGTATGTGTGTGTATGTGTGTATGTCTGTGTATGTGTGGGATGTGTGTGATGTGTGTGTATGTGGTGTATGTGTGTGTATGTGTGTGTATGTGTGTGTATGTGTGTGTATGTGTGTGTATGTGTGTGGTATGGGTGTGTATGTGTGTGTATGGTGGTGTGTATGTGTGTGGATGTGTGTGGTGTGTATGTGTGTGTTTGTGGTGTGTATGTGTGTGGTATGTGTGTGTATGGGGTGTGTATGTGTGTGTATGTGTGTGTATGTGTGTTGTGTGTGAGGTGTGTGTTGTGTGTGTATGGTGTGTGTGATGTGTGTGTAGTGTGTGGAGTGTGTGTGGTGTGTGTGTGTGTGTATGTGTGTGTATGTGTGTGTATGTGTGTGTATGTGTGTGTTGTGTGTGTATGTGTGTGTATGTGTGTGTATGTGTGTGTATGTGTGTGTATGTGTGTGTATGTGTGTGTATGTGTGTGTATGTGTGTGTATGTGTGTGTATGTGTGTGTATGTGTGTGTTGTGTGTGTATGTGTGGGTATGTGTGTGTATGTGTGTGTATGTGTGTGTATGTGTGTGTATGTGTGTGTATGTGTGTGTATGGTGTGTTGGTGGATGTGTGTGTATGTGGGTATGTGTGTGTATGTGTGTGTATGGGTGTGTATGTGTGTGTGTGTGTGTGTGGTATGTGGTGTTGGTGTGTATGTGTGTGTAGGTGGGGGTATGTGTGGGTATGTGTGTGTAGGTGGGTTGGTGTATGTGTGGGGTATGTGTGTGGATGGTGGGTGGAGTGTTGGTGGTAGGTGGGTGTATGTGTGTGGGGATGGTGTGTGTATGTGTGTGATGTGTG
>JAXIVJ010007782.1:0-17500 GCA_036785665.1 Chirona hameri
GGCAGGCAGGCATCAATCAGAAACAGGCCGTTCCTACTAAATGTCGTGATGGTGAGAAATGACAATACATGGTCGTAATTCATAACGAGCATTATCAGTCGCATACACAGGACGGGACAAACGACGGAGCAGCAAACAGCAACAAACGACGGAGCAGCAAATAGCAACAAACGACGGAGCAGCAAATAGCAACACACGACGGAGCAGCAAATAGCAACAAACGACGGAGCAGCAAATAGCAACACACGACGGAGCAGCAAATAACAACAAACGACGGAGCAGCAAATAGCAACACACGACGGAGCCGCAAATAGCAACACACGACGGAGCAGCAAATAGCAACAAACGACGGAGCAGCAAATAGCAACACACGACGGAGCAGCAAATAGCAACACACGACGGAGCAGCAAATAGCAACACACGACGGAGCCGCAAATAGCAACACACGACGGAGCAGCAAATAGCAACAAACGACGGAGCAGCACATAGCAGACACATCTCAGGAGCAGTGTGTTGTTTTAACCGCCAGCACAATGTTAAACCAACATTAGTGCTAGATTAGAATATCCTGTCATCTGATTGTAATCATGAACATGCCCAAGCGCAAATGTTTTGTTGAAATTGCTGTTTCTGCTTTGGCTATTCTGCCGTAAACCCAAATCCATCCACTAGCTCCCGGCTCACTCATTCCACACAAATATATGTGAAACATTGGTACGACTCTCTGGGACTCCATCCCAAAACTTACAGATGGTATTCTCGTCAGTAGTTCCCATAACAGCGCAGACCTAAGCCCCTCTCCCTTCTGCCTGTCCCGGTCCATCCCCCTCTCCCTCTCTCTTCTGCCTGTCCCGGTCCATCCCCCTCTCCCTTCTGCCTGTCCCGGTCCATCCCCCTCTCCCTTCTGCCTGTCCATCCCCTGAGCCCCTCTCCCTTCTGCCTGTCCATCCCCTGAGCCCCTCTCCCTTCTGCCTGTCCCGGTCCATCCCCCTCTCCCTTCTCCCTATCCCGGTCCAGCCCCTGATCCCCTCTCCCTTCTGCCTGTCCCGGTCCATCCCCTCTCCCTTCTGCCTGTCCCGGTCCATCCCCCTCTCCCTTCTGCCTGTCCCGGTCCATCCCCCTCTCCCTTCTGCCTGTCCCGGTCCATCCCCCTCTCCCTTCTGCCTGTCCCGGTCCATCTCCTGAGCCCCTCTCCATTCTCCCTGGCCATCTCCTGAGCCCCTCTCCTTTCTCCCTGTCCATCCCCTGAGTCCATCTCCCTTCTCCCTGTCCCGGTACATCCCCTGAGCCACCCTCCCTTCTCCCTGTCCCGGTCCATGCCCCTCTCCCTTCTCCCTGTCCCGGTCCATCTCCTGAGCCCCCCTCCATTCTCCCTGGCCATCTCCTGAGCCCCTCTCCTTTCTCCCTGTCCATCTCCTGAGCCCCTCTCCCTTTTGCCTGTCCCGGTCCATCCCCTGAGCCCCTCTCCCTGTCCATCCTCCTCTCCCTTCTGCCTGTCCCGGTACATCCCCTGAGCCACTCTCCCTTCTACCTGTCCCGGTCCATCCCCCTCTCCCTTCTCCCTGTCCTGGTCCATCTCCTGAGCCCCCTCCCTTCTCCCTGTCCCGGTCCATCCCCCTCTCCCTTCTCCCTGCCCCGGTCCATCCTCCTCTCCCTTCTGCCTGTCCCGGTCCATCCCCATCTCCCTTCTGCCTGTCCCGGTCCATCCCCCTCTCCCTTCTGCATGTCCAGGTCCATCTCCCTCTCCCTTCTGCCTGTCCCGGTCCATCTCCTGAGCCCCTCTTCCTTCTGCCTGTCCCGGTCCATCCCCCTCTCCCTTCTGCCTGTACCGGTCCATCTCCCTCTCCCTTCTGCCTGTCCCATCCCCCTCTCCCTTCTGCCTGTCCCATCCCCCTCTCCCTTCTGCCTGTCCCGGTCCATCCCCCTCTCCCTGTCCCGGTCCATCCCCCTCTCCCTGTCCCGGTCCATCCCCCTCTCCTTTCTGCCTGTCCCGGTCCACCCCCCTCTCCCTTCTGCCTGTCACGGTCCACCCCCTCTCCCTTCTGCCTGTCCCGGTCCATCCCCCTCTCCCTTCTGCCTGTCTCGGTCCATCCCCCTCTCCCTTCTGCCTGTCCCGGTCCATCCCCCTCTCCCTTCTGCCTGTCCCGGTCCATCCCCCTCTCCCTTCTGCCTGTCCCGGTCCATCCCCCTCTCCCTTCTGCCTGTCTCGGTCCATCCCCCTCTCCCTTCTGCCTGTCCCGGTCCATCCCCCTCTCCCTTCTGCCTGTCCCGGTCCATCCCCCTCTCCCTTCTGCCTGTCCCGGTCCATCCCCCTCTCCCTTCTGCCTGTACCGGTCCATCTCCCTCTCCCTTCTGCCTGTCCCATCCCCCTCTCCCTTCTGCCTGTCCCATCCCCCTCTCCCTTCTGCCTGTCCCGGTCCATCCCCCTCTCCCTGTCCCGGTCCATCCCCCTCTCCCTGTCCCGGTCCATCCCCCTCTCCCTTCTGCGTGTCCCGGTCCATCCCCCTCTCCCTTCTGCCTGTCCCGGTCCATCCCCCTCTCCCTTCTGCCTGTCCCGGTCAATCCCCCTCTCCCTTCTGCCTGTCCCGGAATATCCCCCTCTCCCCTCTGCCTGTCCCGATCCATCCCCCTCTCCCTTCTGCCTGTCCGGTCCATCCCCCTCTCTCTTCTGCCTGTCTCGGTCCATCCCCCTCTCCATTCTGCCTGTCCCGGTACATCCCCCTCTCCCTTCTGCCTGTCCCGGTCCATCCCCCTCTCCCTTCTGCCTGTCCCGGTCCATCCCCCTCTCCCCTCTCCCGTCTGCCTGTCCCGGTCCATCCCCCTCTCCCTTCTGCCTGTCCCGGTCCATCCCCCTCTCACTTCTGCCTGTCCCGGTCCATCTCCTGAGCCCCTCTCCCTTCTGCCTGTCCATCCCCTCTCCCTTCTGCCTGTCCCGGTCCATCCCCCTCTCCCTTCTGCCTGTCCCGGTCCATCCCCCTCTCCCTTCTGCCTGTCCCGGTCCATCCCCCTCTCCCTTCTGCCTGTCCCGGTCCATCCTCCTCTCCCTTCTGCCTGTCCCGGTCCATCTCCTGAGCCCCTCTCCCTTCTGCCTGTCCATCCCCTCTCCCTTCTGCCTGTCCCGGTCCATCCCCCTCTCCCTTCTGCCTCTCCCGGTCCATCCCCCTCTCCCTTCTCCCTGTCCATCCCCTGAGCCCCTCTCCCTTCTGCCTGTCCCGGTCCATCCCCCTCTTCCTTTTGCCTGTCCCGGTCCATCCCCCTCTCCCCTCTCCCTGTCCCGGTCCATCCCCGCCCCAGGTGGCGGCGGGTCTCTGACCGCTGTCTTACCGAGGAATGATCGCAGCTCGGCGGCCGAGCGCGGCTGGTGGCCGGTCTGCTGGCGGGTACAGCAGTCCAGGGTGGCCGCGTGGCCCACCAGCAGCACGTTACCACTCCCTGCCGAGAGACCAGTACGGGCTACAGGTCAGACGTCACAGGGACGACGAACGACATTAGAAACTCAGTCCACATTATCAACTCTAATTGTCGAATGCAAATCCAATACAATCAAATTGACGCATCAGAACACACTGGCATACAACCTTACATGAGTTACACTCCATCCAAAAACAAAAGAGCTACACAATCTCGTTCGAGCTCTGTCAGCCCTGAGCCTGCCTATCACCACCAGCCCTGACTACCCTACCTCCCACCCCGTCCCACCTACTGTCCTCCACCCGATCGTGACCCTCTCTCCTGGACTCTACCCCCTTCCCCGGCCGTATACCTGCCCCCGGCGCTGCCTCGACTCTACCCCCTTCCCCGGCCGTATACCTGCCCCCGGCGCTGACATCGACTCTACCCCCTTCCCCGGCCGTATAGCCGCCCCCGGACCTGACCTCGACTCTACCCCCTCCCCGGCCGTATACCCGCCCCCGGCGCTGACCTCGACTCTACCCCGTTCCCCGGCCGTATACCCGCCCCCGGCCCTGACCTCGACTCTACCCCCTTCCCCGGCCGTATAGCCGCCCCCGGCGCTGACCTCGACTCTACCCCGTTCCCCGGCCGTATACCCGCCCCCGGCGCTGACCTCGACTCTACCCCCTCCCCGGCCGTATACCCGCCCCCGGCGCTGACCTCGACTCTACCCCCTTCCCCAGCCGTATACCCGCCCCCGGCGCTGACCTCGACTCTACCCCCTTCCCCGGCCGTATAGCCGCCTCGACTCTACCCCCTTCCCCGGCCGTATACCCGCCCCCGGCGCTGACCTCGACTCTACCCCCTTCCCCGGCCGTATAGCCGCCCCCGGACCTGACCTCGACTCTACCCCCTTCCCCGGCCGTATACCCGCCTCCGGCGCTGACCTCGACTCTACCCCCTTCCCCGGCCGTATACCCGCCCCCGGCGCTGACCTCGACTCTACCCCCTTCCCCGGCCGTATACCCGCCCCCGGCGCTGACCTCGACTCTACCCCCTCCCCGGCCGTATAGCCGCCCCCGGCGCTGACCTCGACTCTACCCCCTTCCCCGGCCGTATACCCGCCTCCGGCGCTGACCTCGACTCTACCCCCTTCCCCGGCCGTATACCCGCCCCCGGCGCTGACCTCGACTCTACCCCCTCCCCGGCCGTATAGCCGCCCCCGGCGCTGACCTCGACTCTACCCCCTTCCCCAGCCGTATACCCGCCCCCGGCGCTGACCTCGACTCTACCCCCTTCCCCGGCCGTATACCCGCCCCCGGCGCTGACCTCGACTCTACCCCCTCCCCGGCCGTATAGCCGCCCCCGGCGTTGACCTCGACTCTACCCCCCCTTCCCCGGCCGTATACCCGCCTCCGGCGCTGACCTCGACTCTACCCCCTTCCCCGGCCGTATACCCGCCCCCGGCGCTGACCTCGACTCTACCCCCTTCCCCAGCCGTATACCCGCCCCCAGCGCTGACCTGTCGATCGCAGTACGCTCTGTGTCACGAAGTGGTTGCGCATGTAGTACTGTTCGCAGTTCTCGGTGCGTTCGCGCAGCTCCTGCACGGAGACCAGCGGCCGGTACGCCGCGTCGATGTTAAAGCCCCAGCTCTGCAGCTCGGCGGGACTGAGGAACGAAGGCAGCCCGTCGGCGTACCAGACGAGCCACTCGAACAGACCCGGTTCCATCCGCAGCGGCAGCTGGTGCTGCAGGCCCATACCTGACGGCGGCGAGGGGGATGGAGCTGATGACGTGGGCTTCAGGGAACCTGTCTATCTTGGATATACGACGCTCGTATAAATAAATAACAATCATAATCGTTAACATAAAGAGAGATGGGTGTGACATGTGAGCACGGCCGCTGCCTGTCGAGCCCAGATGCTCTGCGACTTAGCAGCGCAGAGACCACTCGGCAGAGCAGCGCAGACCACTCGGCAGAGCAGCGCAGACCACTAGGCAGAGCAGCCCAGAGACCACTCGGCAGTGCAGACCACTCGGCAGTGCAGACCACTCGGCAGAGCAGCGCAGACCACTAGGCAGAGCAGCCCAGAGACCACTCGGCAGTGCAGACCACTCGGCAGTGCAGACCACTCGGCAGAGTAGCGCAGAGACCACTCGGCAGCGCAGTGCAGAGACCACTCGGCAGCGCAGAGACCACTCGGCAGTGCAGCGCAAAGACCACTCGGCAGTGCAGCACAGACTACTCGGCATCGCAGCGCCCGTACCCGACTGCACCATGGGACACGGATGCGTGGACGTGGCCGCAAGACACGACGTTTGGCGTGTCGGGGCCGGCATGCTGTTGTCTGCGGGCCTGAAGTTACAGTCTGTACGGGCAGTTGATGTCAGCGAGCACCAGTAAGGCTGGCACGCGAACTATGGACGCCCTTCTCGCCTGGCTAACACAGGGTGCAACAGAAACGCCGATGGTAAGGCGAACATGTATACAACAAGACTGTGTTCCGATGGAAGTTCAGTGGACTAGTAACAACATCCCAGTCGGTACAGGACGCGCGACCTGTAGGTCCGTCAGAATTACCTGCCAGTATGAAGTAAGCTGTCTCCGCACAGCGTAGACTCGGCGAACAGTAGACATGGTGGATCTGAACTTTCTGCCGCTTCATCGCTTCGCCTGACAACAACATGGTCGTCAACAACACCGTCAATATGACGTTGATCGTGAATTATTACTGGCAATAATGTCGTAAACACGGCAACTTTGTCAGATATCGGAGCAGCGTACTCGAGGGACTACAAATCGTTCACCGGCGTGAGCTGTACTTTCAAAACAACGCAGTAAAACGGGGCATAATCGATATGGCATCAAACGGAATAATGAATAGCAAATAAGACTGCATCAGAAGCTGCAAATGTAGTGTCATTTTGCCAGATTGGTTATTGATTCGACATTGATTGAATCGAATGGAATCGTTCAATCAAAATTCCTTGAATCGATTGGAATCGTTCAATCAAAATTCCTTGAATCAAAATATAATTGATTCATCACCATATCTTTTGATTCATGAATCGTGATTAAATCAAAACCCGCCTCAAATCAAGGCTGATTGAATCGAAAGATTTAACGATTCTTAACGATTCAAGCACACTGGTAAATTGTGCAAACATAAGCAGTCCCAGTGGCTACATTCATTTATACTGAAATAGTACTGTTGTAACAATGTTCTAGTGATCATATATATGTGTTTCCATTTGTATTGATTCAACATAAATTCATCACATATATTTAAATGTTGAATGGAACGTGAATCGATTAAAATATTTGTTTTGATTCTTTGAATCGGAAAGAATCAATTCTCAAAATTGTATCCGTGAATCGAACGCTGGTTGAATCATTCAGATTTCAAAATGAATCATAATTGATTCGTTCCAAAAAAAGTTGAATCAATAACCAGTCTGCATTTTGCAGTTAATATAGCTTGCATGAAATCATAAAAATTTCAACAACTTATAAACTTTATTAAATAGCACTATGATAGGCCATCTTCGCATTGCAAGAAAAGGGAACCCATGCATAACACATGCATACACAACGTCGCATTTCCCCGAGTAAAACAGCATATCACTGGCAAATGTCAAGTTCAATTTAGTTCAACCAAAATGTTCGCCAAGCCAGAACAAATTCATCTCTTGGAAGCGAACTTCCGTTGGCCAGGCAGGCATTGGTCGATAAAACTATGCGTTGCAGTCGCACAGGGTGTGGAATGCCTTTATATCCAAAGTCAATAACTACCGGGCTTTACCGCTATACCAAACATCCAGAGTTGTCGGGCTGCAGCTGTGCCAGCCACGGCTGTCATGCCTGACGCTGCAGCCCACAGCTGCGGCCGGGTTATGTTCAGCTGGTGTCGGGCTGCAGCTGTGCCAGCCACGGCTGTCATGCCTGACGCTGCAGCCCACAGCTGCGGCCGGGTTATGTTCAGCTGGTGTCGAGCTGCAGCTGTGCCAGCCACGGCTGCCATGCCTGACGCTGCAGCCCACAGCTGCGGCCGGGTTATGTTCAGCTGGTGTCGGGCTGTCTCTCACCTGTCAGCCGGGCCTGGACGCGGCCCACCTGCGTGATGGGCGAGTCCTTAGCGAACCCCTTCGGCCCGTCTGACCGGGTCTGCAGCGTCACCGGCATGTTCAGGTCCTTCTGCACGTACTTCCCTGTAGTAGAGTAGACGCACACGGTCAGTCAGCGAGGCCCGCGGCAGGCATGACATATGAGGGACGTGACGGCCAGAGAGACAGTCGCAACTCATGGCCGTGTCTGGGAAATGCACTCCATAAAGTCTAAAGGTGGTTCTGAGCTACCTTAGAAACCGATGGAGTCCGATTAACGTAATATCATATGCGAAGCGATATTTACAAGAGCTGCTATACAAATCGATTCCATAAAAAACAATACAATCCTTCATGAAAACCAAAACATGAAAACCAAATGCACCACCGAGCTAATGATCAACTCCAAGTTTAGAACTAAACCGTCCATTTTTGCAGCTCCTGATCCCGAATCGTGACCTCTGCCTCCTTCGCCCCTTCTCTCGCCTTCCACCCATGCCGCCATGCCGCGCGCCGTGGACGCCCTCACCTTTCTCGTCGAAGCAGAACGGGATCCACTGGCCGTATGTGAAATCTACCCTCTCTCCATGCCGCGACACCCACACCTGCCGCGGAGCGCTAGTGTCGGCCGCGGCCGCTAGGGGCGCTGCCGGCGCCGGTCGCGGCCGCTCCGTCTGCCGCGGAGGTACCGAGCCAGTCAGGTGGCAGCACCGGCCGACACACACACAGCCGTGACAACAGGAATGGCCGAAATTAACGACGTCGACAAGCAACAAGTCGAGACGAGTCGAGTAAACGACGATCCTTGCTACGCAATCCGTTATTCAAGCCGACAAAATCACAACATCGTTTTTCAACATCTTAGTTTTAACGCAGAACTAATAGATTAGCCCAATATTTGCAAGAACGTCGCGGCATTGCCAATCGCTTTCGAAATTGTCTTAGTCACTTGAAACCTTTCAAAAAGAGCTAAAAAAGGTTGCTACTGGCGACTGTGAGATGATCTCTATATTGACCTCCTTGATACGGCCGACCGTGACTAACCACAGTACAGTCTCCTACGCGACCTCTTCCAGCCCCCACTGGTCCACCACGGACCTGCGTGACCTCGACCGCCCTCGCCGACCCACCATGACTGACCTGGGCTGTCTCCGCGGGCGCGGGCGGCGGCCGAGCCTGCGGATCGTCGGTGACCAGTAGGTTATCGTACTGAGATCGGGGCCGGTCGGCGCCCCCCTCCTGCAGGGACGTGTCGGAGCCGAGAGAGGAGAGAGACTGGCGCAGCCGCTCCTGACTGCTGGTGTGGGCCAGACCGGACCGACTGCGCGCCACGGCCGCGTCCGGATCCTCAGACAGGGCAGAGACGCTCAGCGGCAGCGCCCTGCAGCACAACAGGACAGACGAGCCTTCGATACTGGAGACGGGATACATCACATCCAGGATACAGGCAGATACATCACAAGGTATAGACAGCAGCATACAACTACGTTGTTGTTCTTCCTTCTGGCGGCTACCACCGCGAAGCCTCCTGCTTCGGAGACGCAAACCAATACGCCGACACGTCCGGAAGTACAAATGGCACAGCATGCACACGAGTTCTAATGCATGACTGCCGCTCAGGATGAATCGTACAACTTTGGGAAAGGCAGATTGAACAGATTCGTCTGCAGAATAGCATGATCAGGGTAGGTTCAAATTTTGCCAAGCAGCACTTCACGTTCACATTGAGTCCACGAGTCGGACTCTCGGCTGTATATACCTGTGCAGAGTCCACGAGTCGGACTCGCGGCTGTATATACCTGTGCAGAGTCCACGAGTCGGACTCGGCCATCGGCTGTATAAACCTGTACAGAGTCCACGAGTCGGACTCGCGGCTGTATATACCTGTGCAGAGTCCACGAGTCGGACTCGGCCATCAGCTGTATATACCTGTACAGAGTCCACGAGTCGGACTCGCGGCTGTATATACCTGTGCAGAGTCCACGAGTCGGACTCGGCCATCGGCTGTATATACCTGTACAGAGTCCACGAGTCGGACTCGCGGCTGTATATACCTGTACAGAGTCCACGAGTCGGACTCGCGGCTGTATATACCTGTTCAGAGTCCACGAGTCGGACTCGGCCATCGGCTGTATATACCTGTACAGAGTCCACGAGTCGGGCTCTCGGGTGTATATACCTGTGCAGAGTCCACGAGTCGGACTTGGTCATCAGCTGTATGTAGTTGAGCGGGGCCGGACTCGGCTGTATGTACCTGTGCAGAGTCCACGAGTCGGACTCGGCCATCAGCTGTATGTAGTTGAGCGGGGCCGGACTCGGCTGTATGTACCTGTGCAGAGTCCACGAGTCGGACTCGGCCATCAGCTGTATGTAGTTGAGCGGGGCCGGACTCGGCTGTATGTACCTGTGCAGAGTCCACGAGTCGGACTCGGCCATCAGCTGTATGTAGTTGAGCGGGGCCGGACTCGGCTGTATGTACCTGTGCAGAGTCCACGAGTCGGACTCGGCCATCAGCTGTATGTAGTTGAGCGGGGCTGGACTCGGCTGTATGTACCTGTGCAGAGTCCACGAGTCGGACTCTCGGCTGTATATACCTGTGCAGAGTCCACGAGTCGGACTCGGTCATCAGCTGTATGTAGTTGAGCGGGGCCGGACTCGGCTGTATGTACCTGTGCAGAGTCCACGAGTCGGACTCGGTCATCAGCTGTATGTAGTTGAGCGGGGCCGGACTCGGCTGTATGTACCTGTGCAGAGTCCACGAGTCGGACTCGGCCATCAGCTGTATGTAGTTGAGCGGGGCCGGACTCGGCTGTATGTACCTGTGCAGAGTCCACGAGTCGGACTCGGCCATCTGCTGTATGTAGTTGAGCGGGGCCGGACTCGGCTGTATGCACCTGTGCAGAGTCCACGAGTCGGACTCTCGGCTGTATATACCTGTGCAGAGTTCACGAGTCGGACTCTCGGCTGTATGTACCTGTGCAGAGTCCACGAGTCGGACTCGGCCATCTGCTGTATGTAGTTGAGCGGGGCCGGACTCGGCTGTATGCACCTGTGCAGAGTCCACGAGTCGGACTCTCGGCTGTATATACCTGTGCAGAGTTCACGAGTCGGACTCTCGGCTGTATGTACCTGTGCAGAGTCCACGAGTCGGACTCTCGGCTGTATATACCTGTGCAGAGTTCACGAGTCGGACTTTCGGCTGTATATACCTGTATACCTGTGCAGAGTCCACGAGTCGGACTCGGCCATCTGCTGTATATACCTGTGCAGAGTCCACGAGTCGGACTCGGCCATCGGCTGTATGTACCTGTGCAGAGTCCACGAGTCGGACTCGGTCATCAGCTGTATGTAGTTGAACGGGGCCGGACTCGGCTGTATGTACCTGTGCAGAGTCCACGAGTCGGACTCGGCCATCAGCTGTATGTAGTTGAGCGGGGCCGGACTCGGCTGTATATACCTGTGCAGAGTCCACGAGTCGGACTCGGCCATCAGCTGTATGTAGTTGAGCGGGGCCGGACTCGGCTGTATGTACCTGTGCAGAGTCCACGAGTCGGACTCGGCCATCAGCTGTATGTAGTTGAGCGGGGCCGGACTCGGCTGTATGTACCTGTGCAGAGTCCACGAGTCGGACTCGGCCATCTGCTGTATGTAGTTGAGCGGGGCCGGACTCGGCTGTATGCACCTGTGCAGAGTCCACGAGTCGGACTCTCGGCTGTATATACCTGTGCAGAGTTCACGAGTCGGACTCTCGGCTGTATGTACCTGTGCAGAGTCCACGAGTCGGACTCTCGGCTGTATATACCTGAGCAGAGTTCACGAGTCGGACTCTCGGCTGTATACACCTGTATACCTGTGCAGAGTCCACGAGTCGGATTCGGCCATCTGCTGTATATACCTGTGCAGAGTCCACGAGTCGGACTCGGCCATCTGCTGTATATACCTGTGCAGAGTCCGCGAGTCGGACTCGGCCATCGGCTGTATATACCTGTGCAGAGTCCACGAGTCGGACTCGGCCATCGGCTGTATGTACCTGTGCAGAGTCCACGAGTCGGACTCGGCCATCAGCTGTATGTAGTTGAGCGGGGCCGGACTCGGCTGTATGTACCTGTGCAGAGTCCACGAGTCGGACTCGGCCATCTGCTGTATGTAGTTGAGCGGGACCGGACTCGGCTGTATGTACCTGTGCAGAGTCCACGAGTCGGACTCGGTCATCAGCTGTATGTAGTTGAGCGGGGTCGGACTCGGCTGTATGTACCTGTGCAGAGTCCACGAGTCGGACTCGGCCATCAGCTGTATGTAGTTGAGCGGGGCCGGACTCGGCTGTATGTACCTGTGCAGAGTCCACGAGTCGGACTCGGCCATCAGCTGTATGTAGTTGAGCGGGGCCGGACTCGGCTGTATGTACCTGTGCAGAGTCCACGAGTCGGACTCGGCCATCAGCTGTATGTAGTTGAGCAGGGCCGGACTCGGCTGTATGTACCTGTGCAGAGTCCACGAGTCGGACTCGGCCATCGGCTGTATAAACCTGTACAGAGTCCACGAGTCGGACTCGCGGCTGTATATACCTGTGCAGAGTCCACGAGTCGGACTCGGCCATCGGCTGTATATACCTGTACAGAGTCCACGAGTCGGACTCGCGGCTGTATATACCTGTGCAGAGTCCACGAGTCGGACTCGGCCATCGGCTGTATATACCTGTACAGAGTCCACGAGTCGGACTCGCGGCTGTATATACCTGTACAGAGTCCACGAGTCGGACTCGCGGCTGTATATACCTGTTCAGAGTCCACGAGTCGGACTCGGCCATCGGCTGTATATACCTGTACAGAGTCCACGAGTCGGGCTCTCGGCTGTATATACCTGTGCAGAGTCCACGAGTCGGACTTGGTCATCAGCTGTATGTAGTTGAGCGGGGCCGGACTCGGCTGTATGTACCTGTGCAGAGTCCACGAGTCGGACTCGGCCATCAGCTGTATGTAGTTGAGCGGGGCCGGACTCGGCTGTATGTACCTGTGCAGAGTCCACGAGTCGGACTCGGCCATCAGCTGTATGTAGTTGAGCGGGGCCGGACTCGGCTGTATGTACCTGTGCAGAGTCCACGAGTCGGACTCGGCCATCAGCTGTATGTAGTTGAGCGGGGCCGGACTCGGCTGTATGTACCTGTGCAGAGTCCACGAGTCGGACTCGGCCATCAGCTGTATGTAGTTGAGCGGGGCTGGACTCGGCTGTATGTACCTGTGCAGAGTCCACGAGTCGGACTCTCGGCTGTATATACCTGTGCAGAGTCCACGAGTCGGACTCGGTCATCAGCTGTATGTAGTTGAGCGGGGCCGGACTCGGCTGTATGTACCTGTGCAGAGTCCACGAGTCGGACTCGGTCATCAGCTGTATGTAGTTGAGCGGGGCCGGACTCGGCTGTATGTACCTGTGCAGAGTCCACGAGTCGGACTCGGCCATCAGCTGTATGTAGTTGAGCGGGGCCGGACTCGGCTGTATGTACCTGTGCAGAGTCCACGAGTCGGACTCGGCCATCTGCTGTATGTAGTTGAGCGGGGCCGGACTCGGCTGTATGCACCTGTGCAGAGTCCACGAGTCGGACTCTCGGCTGTATATACCTGTGCAGAGTTCACGAGTCGGACTCTCGGCTGTATGTACCTGTGCAGAGTCCACGAGTCGGACTCGGCCATCTGCTGTATGTAGTTGAGCGGGGCCGGACTCGGCTGTGTGCACCTGTGCAGAGTCCACGAGTCGGACTCTCGGCTGTATATACCTGTGCAGAGTTCACGAGTCGGACTCTCGGCTGTATGTACCTGTGCAGAGTCCACGAGTCGGACTCTCGGCTGCATATACCTGTGCAGAGTTCACGAGTCGGACTTTCGGCTGTATATACCTGTATACCTGTGCAGAGTCCACGAGTCGGACTCGGCCATCTGCTGTATATACCTGTGCAGAGTCCACGAGTCGGACTCGGCCATCGGCTGTATGTACCTGTGCAGAGTCCACGAGTCGGACTCGGTCATCAGCTGTATGTAGTTGAACGGGGCCGGACTCGGCTGTATGTACCTGTGCAGAGTCCACGAGTCGGACTCGGCCATCAGCTGTATGTAGTTGAGCGGGGCCGGACTCGGCTGTATATACCTGTGCAGAGTCCACGAGTCGGACTCGGCCATCAGCTGTATGTAGTTGAGCGGGGCCGAACTCGGCTGTATGTACCTGTGCAGAGTCCACGAGTCGGACTCGGCCATCAGCTGTATGTAGTTGAGCGGGGCCGGACTCGGCTGTATGTACCTGTGCAGAGTCCACGAGTCGGACTCGGCCATCTGCTGTATGTAGTTGAGCGGGGCCGGACTCGGCTGTATGCACCTGTGCAGAGTCCACGAGTCGGACTCTCGGCTGTATATACCTGTGCAGAGTTCACGAGTCGGACTCTCGGCTGTATGTACCTGTGCAGAGTCCACGAGTCGGACTCTCGGCTGTATATACCTGAGCAGAGTTCACGAGTCGGACTCTCGGCTGTATATACCTGTATACCTGTGCAGAGTCCACGAGTCGGACTCGGCCATCTGCTGTATATACCTGTGCAGAGTCCACGAGTCGGACTCGGCCATCGGCTGTATATACCTGTGCAGAGTCCACGAGTCGGACTCGGCCATCGGCTGTATGTACCTGTGCAGAGTCCACGAGTCGGACTCGGCCATCAGCTGTATGTAGTTGAGCGGGGCCGGACTCGGCTGTATGTACCTGTGCAGAGTCCACGAGTCGGACTCGGCCATCTGCTGTATGTAGTTGAGCGGGACCGGACTCGGCTGTATGTACCTGTGCAGAGTCCACGAGTCGGACTCGGTCATCAGCTGTATGTAGTTGAGCGGGGTCGGACTCGGCTGTATGTACCTGTGCAGAGTCCACGAGTCGGACTCGGCCATCAGCTGTATGTAGTTGAGCGGGGCCGGACTCGGCTGTATGTACCTGTGCAGAGTCCACGAGTCGGACTCGGCCATCAGCTGTATGTAGTTGAGCGGGGCCGGACTCGGCTGTATGTACCTGTGCAGAGTCCACGAGTCGGACTCGGCCATCAGCTGTATGTAGTTGAGCGGGGCCGGACTCGGCTGTATGTACCTGTGCAGAGTCCACGAGTCGGACTCGGTCATCAGCTGTATGTAGTTGAGCGGGGCCGGACTCGGCTGTATGTACCTGTGCAGAGTCCACGAGTCGGACTCGGTCATCAGCTGTATGTAGTTGAGCGGGGCCGGACTCGGCTGTATGTACCTGTGCAGAGTCCACGAGTCGGACTCGGCCATCAGCTGTATGTAGTTGAGCGGGGCCGGACTCGGCTGTATGCACCTGTGCAGAGTCCACGAGTCGGACTCGGCCATCAGCTGTATGTAGTTGAGCGGGGCCGGACTCGGCTGTATGCACCTGTGCAGAGTCCACGAGTCGGACTCGGCCATCAGCTGTATGTAGTTGAGCGGGGCCGGACTCGGCTGTATGCACCTGTGCAGAGTCCACGAGTCGGACTCGGCCATCAGCTGTATGTAGTTGAGCGGGGCCGGACTCGGCTGTATGTACCTGTGCAGAGTCCACGAGTCGGACTCGGCCATCAGCTGTATGTAGTTGAGCGGGGCCGGACTCGGTTGTATGCACCTGTGCAGAGTCCACGAGTCGGACTCGGCCATCAGCTGTATGTAGTTGAGCGGGGCCGGACTCGGCTGTATGTACCTGTGCAGAGTCCACGAGTCGGACTCGGTCATCAGCTGTATGTAGTTGAGCGGGGCCGGACTCGGCTGTATGTACCTGTGCAGAGTCCACGAGTCGGACTCGGCCATCAGCTGTATGTAGTTGAACGGGGCCGGACTCGGCTGTATGTACCTGTGCAGAGTCCACGAGTCGGACTCTCGGCTGTATATACCTGTGCAGAGTCCACGAGTCGGACTCGGCCATCTGCTGTATGTAGTTGAGCGGGGCCGGACTCGGCTGTATGTACCTGTGCAGAGTCCACGAGTCGGACTCGGTCATCAGCTGTATGTAGTTGAGCGGGGCCGGACTCGGCTGTATGTACCTGTGCAGAGTCCACGAGTCGGACTCGGTCATCAGCTGTATGTAGTTGAGCGGGGCCGGACTCGGCTGTATATACCTGTGCAGAGTCCACGAGTCGAACTCGGCCATCTGCTGTATGTAGTTGAGCGGGGCCGGACTCGGCTGTATGCACCTGTGCAGAGTCCACGAGTCGGACTCGGCCATCAGCTGTATGTAGTTGAGCGGGGCCGGATTCGGCTGTATGTACCTGTGCAGAGTCCACGAGTCGGACTCGGCCATCGGCTGTATGTAGTTGAGCGGCAGGTGTCCGTTCTGACCGGTCAGCCATGAGGTCGCCTCCACCCAGCCGTCGGGCGAGCTCTGCAGCGAGTCGCGTGACACGTACACGTAGTCGCCGACCACCAGCTCCAGCTCGTCCGGCTCCCGCGGCACGTGCGCGTACAGCACCTTGTGTACCTGGTGGGGCGTGATGGACACGGGTGAGCAGTGAGCACCAGGTGGCATGGGTAGCTCAGGGACGTGGCGTAACACGGGGTGACACCACAGAAGGCAGAAGCACCAGACAAAACACAGGGTAGTTGTTCTTGAAATATTGACAGTTAACATGCTTGTAGTGTATTATTCGTTATTATTGCATTGCATTGCATTGCATTGCATTGAATTGCATAGTATAGTATAGTATAGTATTGTATTATTGCATTATTCTCCATTAGCATACTGGCTACAGTCTGCTGGCCGCGTCTAATGCCAACCCACCCCTGCAGACGAGCCGCGTGCCAAGTCAGCTCACCTCTCTGCCCTGGAGGCGCGGGTCGCGGGAGTACAGGCGCAGCTCCCACAGACAGCTGGCCTCGGGCTCCACCGCCTTGGAGAGCTCCTCCAGCTGTGAGAAGTGCGCCACGGGGAACTGGTAGGCCATCGTCAGGTGCAGCGACTTGGTCTGCGGCTCCAGCTTAATGTCTATCGACACAGCGCCGGTAGCGTTGGTGGAGAGGCGTACTGCCCGAGAGCCATGGGCTGGGGTTGCGGAGGCGGGTCAAGCCATGGCAGAAGCGACACAGCGCCGGTAGCGTTGGTGGAGAGGCGTACTGCCAGAGAGCCATGGGCTGGGGTTGCGGAGGCGGGTCAAGCCATGGCAGAAGCGACACAGCGCCGGTAGCGTTGGTGGAGAGGCGTACTGCCCGAGAGCCATGGGCTGGGGTTGCGGAGGCGGGTCAAGCCATGGCAAAAGCGACACAGCGTCGGTAGCGTTGGTGGAGAGGCGTACTGCCCGAGAGCCATGGGCTGGGGTTACGGAGGCTGGTCAAGCCATGGCAGAAGCGACACAGCGCCGGTAGCGTTGGTGGAGAGGCGTACTGCCCGTGACCCATGGGCTGGGGTCACGGAGGCGGGTCAAGCCATGACAGAAGCAACACAGCGCCGGTAGCGTTGGTGGAGAGGCGTACTGCCCGAGAGCCATGGGCTGGGGTACGGAGGCTGGTCAAGCCATGGCAGAAGCGACACAGCGCCGGTAGCGTTGGTGGAGAGGCGTACTGCCCGTTTGCCATGGGCCGGGGTTACGGAGGCGGGTCAAGCCATGGCAGAAGCGACACAGCGCCGGTAGCGTTGGTGGAGAGGCGTACTGCCCGAGAGCCATGGGCTGGGGTTACGGAGGCTGGTCAAGCCATGGCAGAAGCGATACAGCACCGGTAGCGTTGGTGGAGAGGCGTACTGCCCGTGACCCATGGGCTGGGGTTACGGAGGCGGGTCAAACCATGACAGAAGCGACACAGCGCCGGTAGCGTTGGTGGAGAGGCGTACTGCCCGAGAGCCATGGGCTGGGGTTACGGAGGCGGGTCAAGCCATGACAGAAGCGACACAGCGTCGGTAGCGTTGGTGGAGGCGTACTGCCCGTGACCCATGGGCTGGGGTTACGGAGGCGGGTCAAGCCATGGCAGAAGTATTGGACACTCATTCCTGATAGCAG
>JAXIVJ010007782.1:22500-58889 GCA_036785665.1 Chirona hameri
ATTAGTAACTCATGCCATCATATTTTTTAATTGCGTTTTTTGGCTTGTAGTGACCAGATACAAACAAATAAATGCTAGCACTGTATTTTAAAGACAAAACTGGTCTAGACACATGCCTTTTCTATATAGATTTATCAAATTCAAATTTTGACCTTGTGACCTGACCTTGACCTTATATGGTGTCAGGGTGTGAAAATGACTGCTACTATCAAATTATACGTGTAAAAGAACCCATACAACATGTGCCGCATGGCTTTCGTAGACATGTGACCTTTTGTAACCTGACCTTGACCTTTGCTTACAATTTCTCTTTTGCTTATGCGGGATATGCATTATACCTTGGAGAGCACTTTTTGCGATAATAGTCGCAATATAAGGCTTTGGATGGAAAGTATGGCCCAAAAACTCAAATATCTCAATTTTTACCTTTGACCTGACCATGACCTGACATGTGACCTTATTTATGGTCACATGTCACATGTTTATGCTTTGGATGCGTCTCATTGAGAGCTTTCGATTGCCGCCTTGCGCGTCTCGCTGCGGTTATTGGTTCGGAAGATAACCAGCCCCCCCCCCCCCCCACCCGACAATGGCGTTCGGCTGAGACGCCAGACAATGCCGGGTTAAATTGACATTTTACAGAAATAGCAAAGACACTGCCAAACACTGTCAGATACTGCCACATCGTTGACTAAAAAACGTACCATGTATAAGTCTAGGAGTTCAATGTAAACAAAAACTAGAGTTGGGTATCCCAAACTAGTAAACTAAGACACCTGTTAACAGACAATTAAAAAAAAAAAATTTTTTAGTCTGAATGTTTTGTATGGATGGATTTCCGAGGTCAGGTCCGCGCTAAGCAGAGCTTGTTGCGCAGGTCCTGACCTCACCACCCGATCGCGCAATTCCTGTTGGCCGGTAGAATTTAGAGACGAAAGTTTTACACGCCCGACATACCTGGACACGGACATGTTGTATTAACCTATGACGCAGGTCACATATAGATCCTTGATTCAAGAAAATGTCAATGATAGATTCAGAATATCAGGAAATCTCACTGCAAAATAAAACAGAGGAGCTTGGAGCCCTAGCTGAAATTTAGCAGTTACATATATGATTTGAGATATATCTCAAATCTGATAGAAATACATGTCAAAATTGTCTACTCTGGTTAATAATTCAGTACAAAATGTAACTGAAGATACACGATTGTAACTTCAATTAACAATGGAAATTTTCACAATTGCTACAATTATAGCTTCAGAAATTATTAATCTTTGTAGCGGATTCCGTGAATCTCTAACTACAAATACAGATTTTCACTAAAATAACAACAAAGCTGCACTTGTTAAAAATGCTAGTAGGCAGTCAGTAAAACAGAGATCACTAGGATTAGGTACTTATGTTTCACCTTTTTTATAAATTTAGTCCTGAATTTTTTTGAATGGATGAATTTCCGAGGTCAGGCTAAGCATAGCTTGTTGCGCAGGCCCTGACCCCACCACCCGATCAAGCAATTCCTGGCGTCCGGCAGAATTTAGAAGCGAAAGTTTTACGTGACCGACATACCTGGACACAGTCCGCCGCGACCTCTGACGTCACCTGACCTTGAGTGCGACCGCTACCACCGACCACAGGTCATCCCAGTCGGGGGCAAATAGCGAGCGCCGAAGCGACTCGAACTCAGGCTGCCACTACCGGGTGAGATCAGAAGCCTGGCGCTCTCCCAACTGAGCTACAGGGGCAGACACCCTCTGTTTATTGATGAACCATTTCGTGGAGTGAATCAATGTTTGGTCCATATAACAATACATGACAAGCATAGCAGTGAAACATGCACTGTAAAAATGGTACCAAAAACAAGGGAAAAAACAATGGTAAGTCCAGTTTTTCAATACAAAATAAGTCTTCCCATCTTCCAGGAGCCACACATATGGGAAACTACCATGATGCCAGATGTTAAAATCCCAGACTTGTTATGCTTCTGGTAGTTAAGATGTTCTAACACATGAGTACACAACCAATAGCGATGAAATGGGTATTTTGACATACTTTCCAAGCAGGGTAAATAATAGTAATGCCAGCATTACTATTATTTACTCTGCTTGGAAAGTGCTCTAGAATAAGAACAAGGGATGGCAGAAGGTGCAGCCAATGCTTCTGAAATAAACTATCCCAGTGAGCAAATGCTAATCAGTATAATTATAGGAAATGTTGGGGTCAGGGTCCAAGTAGGTAGGTAGGTAAATACTGGTCATATCAAAGAACTGCAGTTAAAGGGAAGCCTGGCGTAGTTCACCTTCATAATTTTTTCAGAACACGATTTTATTATATTTTTTAATATAGTTTCTTTTTTTCTTTTCAAAAATGGTCCTACATCGCGCCAATTCAGGACAGAAGGTCGTAAATTATTAATGTTATGGTGTGCGTTATTGGTCTGCGCATGCTCAGACCAGTGCTGGCACTCTCAGACGGTACGGTATATCATATATGCGCCGCATTCCTTCGCCAAAAAGTCAAATATCTTCGGCTGGAGTCTTTTCAGCCAAGAAAAGTTGCAGATAAGGATTTCTCAACACGGTCTACGAAACTGCTATTTCAGTTCAAAATCCCATGTTGAAGGTGAACTATTTCCTTTAAAGGGAATGTTTCACCTTTCTGAAAGTTGTTAAATATATGCTGGTTGTAGTAAAAAATATGAAGTAGGTGCTGCTGAAAATAATAGTGATATTTTTCTCTTGAAAAGTCACTTTACTTTATACAAATTAAGTTTTTAACTTTGGGATGATATCATTATTGAGCTATAGACTGCCACTGATTGGCTGACAAAGTGTGGGATTGGTTGCAGACTGGTTATTGATTCACATTTTTTGGAAGGATTCAATCACAATTCATTTTGGAATATGAATAATTCAGTCACTGTTTGACTTTTATTCATGGATAACCATTTTGATAAATGATCCCTTCCGATTCAAAGAATCAAAACTTTATTATCAAATCACGTTTGACTCACCATTGAAATAGCATTGCACAGTCTTTTTGATTCAATCAGCCTTGTTTCTGTGCTGGTTTTGATTCAATCATGATTCATGAATACAAAAAATCAGTGGTGAATCGATTCTTCTTTGATTCAAGGGATTTTGATTGAACGATTCCAATTGATTCAATAAGAGTCAAATCAATAACCAGTCTGATTATTTGTCTGACAAAGTGGCTGTCAGCCAATCAGCAGCGGCACTAGCCTAGACCATATTTTTCCAATTAGAAATTAAATTGCTTAAAAATGACTACGTTTTTGGGAAAATGACCTTAGTATTTTCAACATTTCAATAATGGTCAAAGATATTGGCTATCTCAGTTCAAAACCAATACAAAGGTGAATTTTTCCCTTTAACATCCTATTGCTAACATGCTAGCATGCTATCAGGGGCAGATCCAGTGGGTCAAGGGGCCATGCCATCCCCCCCCCCTCCAGGTCTTGAAACCATGATTTGGGCCCCCCAAAATGGCTGGACATACAGTTGCTGACAGGTTGATGAAGCGCTTTACCCCCTCCCCTGTCAACAACTCAGTCAGATGCACTGTGGTATCTTCATTTTTTTATATGTATCCATTTTTGGAACAAACTTAAAAAATAGAAATGCTTGATGACGCATGTTCCAAAAATGGAAATGATCTGTTTCCATATTTGGAACTGCAAGATGCAGCAACACTTGTTTGGCAAGCTGCACACAAATCCACAAATGTGTGCATCAAGCGAGTGCCACCAATCGACAGCCCACATTTTAATCCATTGTTCCAAAGTTGAAAGTCCAGTGTTCCAAAGTCCAGTGTTGAACAGGACCACACAAGCAGGTTTTCACCAGCTATTGAAAGTAATAATTTATGTTTGGTGCTGGTATGGTTGTGAAGATTCACACTTTATTCACATTTTAGGCAGTTAGTCTTAAATAATTGAATATTCATGGTAATTTTTTGTTTTGTATCGCTTCCATTTTTGCAACAAGCGTCATCAAGCGCTTCAATTTCTTGGAAGTTTGTTCCAAAAATGGATATGTATCCAAAAATGAAACGTTTATACCACAGTGCGCCCAACGGAACTTCTTGCTACAGACAGTAGTCTGCTACCCCCGATCAACAGCTTTCCGCTGATGGCTGACAGCCTGCTATCCCCCGCTCAACAACTTTTTGGAAATATGCCACTGTATTTGCCCAACCCCCCCCAAAAACACTGCCCCTGCCCCTGCCCCTGCATGCTATGCAATTAGTGGTCTGCTTATGCAAGGGCATCAAAAGTGGGGACATGGTATGCATCCCAAACAGTGATGCCCCTGAATTATATTTTAACATTACGCCTATGGGCACTGCATGGAAATAATTTACTTCAGAATGCCTATGTCCCTAGTCCCTGCCAATTTTCGGAAAGTGGCAGCACCACTGGACATATCAGTGCTGTGCTAGTGTGTCAGTATCATCGGCACAACATACTAAGCAGCATCAAAATTGCAAATTTTACGATTTGACACACCATGCAATATGCATGCATATCAAAGATTAAAATTCTTGACAGGTCACAGATATTATCCCAAAAATACACTTACCCAATGATCTATTTCATTACAAGAAAACACAGTGTGAAACCGTATTGAAGTACCTTGGTAGACCTCTCGCCTTGGGTAAACCCCAGGGTGATAGAGGACGGGTGGAATGGATTTTAGTATGATTTATTAAGGATAATACTAGAAAAGTACTCGATTCACTACTATATACTAGTTTTTTTAGTTCCATTTAAAAATGTGGTAGCTTTACCGAGGAGCGAAAGCCGCGCAGGTATTACGAAAGCTCTTAATAGTAAATGAAAGTAAATGAAATGAAGTAAATGAAGAGTAAATGAAATAATCGAAATGCATTGTAGATTATTCATATTTGTCGCTAGCTTCTGTAGACTAGGTACGTAAGGCGCTGTAAAGTTTTTAACTGTTAAAGGGAAATAATGACCTTTTTATTTTGTTAGCAACAATTTCTTAGGCTACCGTTATGTTTTTAAAGTTATTTTATTTAAATTTAAGGATTAAATAAAATTATTCCCAAATTCAAAGTTGTAAGTTTGGAAAAAATACAAAACAAGTACCTTGTGTACTTCATGAAGGTCATTGACAAATTCGTCCTTCCCTACCATTGTTAACATCGAGTGCGGCATTTGTAGAGGCTCTGTGACATTTCCGATTAAACTGAGCGCTGCTCGGACACCCGCTAGTAGCGCTTTCGTTCTCCATGGCAACCGGGCGTCAGCCAATCAAAAGCCAGAAAGGGAATACATTCTGGCTTTTCATTGGCTCACGCCTGGTTGCCATGGAGAACGAAAGCGCTACTAGCGTGCGTTCGAGCAGCACTCTGATCCGTGAAGCATCCGTGATGCATGACTGACTATCAGTATAAGTCATGAATAACAACAACATGCAAACTATACCAACTCGAATAAAGTAAGAGCGGAATGAATTGAACCCCCGGCAAGCTACTATTCGCAAAGCACTCGGCACTGCGCCACAATAGCAAAAGGTGAGGGAAATGCATATTGGATACAATATTATTACGTCACAAGTTTCTGAAGTGTCAACTACTATGAAATAGTGATAAAATACCTTTAATAATGATTAACAAGAAAATTCAAACTTAAAAACAATAATTTGAATAAGTCTTTAATTAGCTTTCAACTCGAAATCAGATATATTTTGCAATGCTACACAAGAATGGCACCAGTGACGTCATTAACAAAGCCTGCTACGGGACTTGGGTATACTAATCAGGAACAACTCGCCAAGTGCGCCGAAATGGTTAAGTGTGCCGAGAAGCATGACAATGACTTTGTAAACAAATCGCCGACGCTAAATAGGTCGCCGTCGATGTGCATCGATGAGCTGATTTAATTGCCAGTTTTGTGTTATTGTTCGTTAGTTTTTTTGGGAAAAATTATTATTTTTCATGATAAAATAAAGCATAGTGTTATATACAGCCACAGACAAACTATACACAACTCCTAATGTTGGAAACATGAATCGATTTTCAAAATTTGAGGGTCGCAACCACTAACTATGCTGCGTTGATGTGCATCGATGAGCTTCCGATTTTATTGCCACTTTTTTCAATCGCTGTTAGTTTTAGAAGATCGCCGGGCATATAATCACAACAAGCAGAACGCACAATATATTTTCCACTCCATTGCATTAAAAAACAATACGGGAAAAGCCCGCAGTTTGATGAGGACCAAAAGTACTTGACAAAAGGTCAGAAATAGTGCAAGTACCGGTCGTTTAAAGTGTGGAACGCTTATCAACTTTAACTTGAAATATCTTTCGGTAGGAAAGTTTTCATGCAGAATGTGATGAATTTACAATATATTTTGATCTCGTCTGGCGATTTCAAGTGCTAACTCCATTTTAGTGGAAAAAGGTCATTATTTCCCTTTAAGTTGTCTGGTAGAGCTTGATCTCTTCCATTTTCAATTCACGGTTTTTACCCGGCTATGCCCTACTGTGTTGTGCCTGGCTGTACCAATAGTTGGGAGAAGGGTAATTCAAATCATTTGGGGACTGGCTAGTGGCTACCACCGTCTTCCTCGTGATCCCAAAGTGGCCGATCTTTGGTGGCAATTAATTTGACGAGATGCAGCAAGGGAAGAGGTTAAAGACCCTAGGAATTGCTCTGAACATTTTTCGGAATCCTGCTTCAAAGAGCTTCACAGATTTGTCGCTGAAAGGACATATTCTAATGCATGTGCACAAAGGCCAAACAAATTATCATACAGCAAAGTGATTGTGATAGCCATGGCAGTGTTTGCTGCTTTCAACCCGGAACAAGTGCTCTGCTTTGTTTACAAGCCCGCCTTCAGCTGTGCCACTTCCGCATGTGCCAATTTCTGTGCCTGCTGACAAAACACTTGTACTGCACCTACTTTGTCGCAGCAGCAGAGCTGGCACTTGTTAGCAGGAGTATGATGTCACCTGGTATGACATGGTAATGCGTCTGGCGTCATTAATCTTCCAGCGAATCAGGCTCTCTAACTTCGGCTGACAACAGCACAGCAGCCAATTTGGAACGGCTATGGTAATTGTTGCTCTCTATTGCCTTCATATGGTAAAGATTAATGTTACGCTTTATAATCTACATTTAGACGTGGTTGACATGCCTGCATCCATGGCTTAGAAAATCTGGGGTGTCATTGAGGTATATTTGCCTTGCCCTATCACTTACATTCATTCATTTGCCCTATCATTTGCATATGCTTACATTCTTGTGTAACTTGTGTTTAAATTATTTAGCTGTTAAATCTGACATAACACATAGCAGGTAGTATTATGTTCTGTTATATGACTATTGATGATCTTCTTTGCACTGTGTCTGTGGTTCAAGTGTGAATTAATGACCTTGCCATCTCAAATTTCACTAGGGATAATCTAAATTTTTTCATCACAACTTAACATGCAGCAGTTATATTGTATGTGTCACATATTTAACCTTTTGGTTATGTATACCTGTTATGAATAATTTGGGTTCTGGGTTACCCAGTAATATACTCTGTCTATGCGCACATGATTCATACAAAATTATTATACTGCAGGATTCGAGGATGGTGCTTGTGTAATGAAGGAGAAGAGCCAGCAGCCGGTCAGGTGCCACCCAATCTGTTGGACATCAAGAAACTGATGCACAACAGTTCAGGTATGGCAATTTTAATAGTTGCCTACTGTTAAAAGACTGGGCTGTCTATGGTGACATCCCCATATGACTATCTATCTTTTCCCTATAATATTACACATCATTTGATATATAATGTTATGTTTAGTAATTATAGAGGTGATCACCGTATAGCCATATTAAATATATTTAACAAGTATATTCAATATATTTATTTTGATAGAAAACTTCAATCATTTCATGAATTTCATTGAAAACCGGAGATGTGCTGTAAAATCGTGACGGTTCGAAAATGACGAATTAAAATAAAAACAAGATAATAAACAAACAACACAATATTATTATTATAGACGCACCTGTACTTTATGATGCATGAATGATGTTTTGCAATATGATGCCCAGGGAAATGGATGTATTTATATTTAAACATATGAGAATATTCGGGACAAAAAACATAATTGGCTTAAGTCAACATTATTGTATGTCTCCACTCTCCACCTAAATAAGCGGAATGACTGGGCATATCTATTTACCCTCATTAGGTTGCATATCGTCACCAACCTTTGCTTTAGCTATGCGTGCTCTAAGACATAGATAACCTTGAAGAAAACTTAATTTCATGGTGAGGACGATTTAAACGAAAATAAAAAGGAATCGCTTGAAATGACCCATTGATGCCGATTCTATCGTTTTCTAAAAAAAAATGATTGATTCCACCTGATTCCTATTACACTCAGATGTCAACGGAATCGAGTCCGAATCCAGTACAAACGGAATCGATTCCGGAATCGGATTCAATTCCACCGGAATGAAGCACAAGCCTAGCCTGTGATGCAGAATGGTTATTGATTTGACTGACTGAATCTATTTGAATCGTTGAATAAAAATTCCTTGAATAAAACCAAATTGATTCACCACTAGATCTTTTTATTCATGAATCGTGATTGAATCAAACCCTGCATGGAATCAAGGCTGATTGAATCAAAAGATTTAAAGACTCTTAACGATTCAAGTGCACATGGTAAATTGTGCAAATACAATGTAGTCCCAGCGGCTACATTCATTTATACTGAAATATGATTGCTGTAAAAAAAAATGATCATTTATGTGTATGTTTCCATTTGTATTGCTTTGACGTAAATACAACATACATTTAAATGTTGAATCAAGCGTGAATCTATTAAAATATGTTTTTGATTCTTTGAATTGGAAAGAAGCAATTATCAAATGTGTATCCATGAATCGAGCAGTGATTGAATCATTCAGGTTCCAAAATGAATCATGGTTGAATTGTTCCAAAAAAAGGTTGAATCAATATTCAATAACCAGTCTGCAGTGTGATGACCTCAATATTGGTGTGACCTAAAAGTGACCAATAATTTCTATATAACTTGTCACAAGTTCCTTCTGTGCTCCACTGAGCGTCTGCTGCCATCCATTCACATTTCTATTGGTGTCTAATTATTATTTTTTATAGGTCACCGGCATGGTCCGTGTCTCCAACTCCTGAGCGCCTCGACTGCCAGCGTCTTGCAGCGGCACATCGCGGACAAAGAAGAGGAGTAGAGGTTCCTTCGTGTCGTGGACGAAGCGACGGATGTCCTCAACGCCAGCTACCCAGGCGACACAAAAGATCTGCGGAGACGGAGAGGCTACCGTGGCAGCGATGAACAAGAGAGGGCTATCTCCGCCGCTGTGACGGAGGCCACGCTGATGCGTGTCGGTACCGCACGGTGCATGTACCCGTTCCAGAGAGGGATGGTCATCAGCATCCGGTCGGTGCGTGGCCTGTTCAAGGACTTCCAGGCAGAGTTCGGCGATGTGTTCGTCCTGACTCGCCGGCTTACGCAGGACAGGCTGGAAGGGTTGTTCGGCATGGTGAGAGGCCCGGAAGGCTCCAACCAGAACCCCACACCGACTGAAGCGAGGGCAAGGATTCGCCTGCTTACCCTCCTGTTCGTCATGCAGCGAGGCGTAAGTCCCGTCTGCAGAGACGGTGATTATGCGGCAGAGCCGGAGACTGGTGATCTGGAGGAGCAGCTGGATCAGGTGCTGGAGGTGGAGGCAACCGGCACCTCCGAACTGACGGCAGACCTGCTGGAGTTCACCGGACCGGTGGAGGAGGTGACGACAGCGAAAACAGACGGCGATAACGGGGAGGACATGGACGACCTGAGGGATGTGGCTGACCTGCTTCACCAGGCGGAGGCGTCCCAGTCAGCAGCATGCCGCCCTGCTGCGTCGTCGGCCGCGCGGGACACGGTCACCGGTGTGTCCGCGACAGAGAGCGACATGGCCTACGTCGCCGGCTACATCGCGAGGAAGAGGCCCGTCGACCGCCCCCTCTGTGTACCATCCGCCTCGGCCGAGTCGGTGCCTCTGCAGGCCCTGTGGACCAGGGTCGTCAGTATCGGCGGCCTGACGCGTCCCACGCGTCCATTCCAAGATTCGCGCCTCCTTCGCCTGCGTCCGGACATTTATCAGGATGGGCAACATCAACAGGGCCCGACGCGCCGAGTCTCGGGCACGGTGAGGAGCGAGGAAGTGCTGGCACCACGCACAGTGAAAACTAGTGTATAGGCTGTAGTGAATAGACTGGACAATTGTGCTCATTCACTCATGTCATGTTTTTCTCTTGTTTTGTTCATGTCGTTTTTTTTGTCAACTTCTCAGGTACTGGCAGAATCGAGAGGGCTGTTTTATTTTGTACTGTAAGTCTGCTGAGGTCTGAGGTACATGTTACTTCCGTTGTTCTGGTGTGTGTATAAGAGGATACTGTGTGATTCGAAATCTGTTGCTAGATTTAACCCAAAGATATGGCATCCGAGATATTCAGTTGCATATTGCCGTGAGATCTGATGGGATCCTAGATCCACCACTGATTGTATGTTGTGGTATGCTTATCACGGTATCATGTGTAATCCGATATATGTCGCTTAATTTCACCTGGAGATCCACTGGTATCTAAGATCCAGTGTTGCATTTGTTGTGAGGGCTGATTGGATATCCGTCATTGCTTGGATATCCGTCATTTAGTTGTGTGAAGGGATCTTCTTGAATCGGGCTTCAGTCTCTGGTAATCCATGTAGGAACAAGTTATCGTACGTGCGTCATCTTGTCTTTTGCATCAATTGTGCCACTGTAGCTCCTACAATGCTGGTGTATTATTGCTGCTACAGTGCTTTCAATAATGATTTATTGGAGTAACTTTTCTTTCAATGGCTTGGTTGTCAGTTTTCGTAAAAAAACAGGATGTGAAGTCGGAGAAACGAAGAAAAAGCTCGAAAGTATCGGGAAAACCAGTTGTCAGTTAAATGTTTTTTTAACAATTTTCGAACGAGTATATGTAATCAATGTGTATGTTTTACTTTACTTACGTTTTAATAAGTCTATCAATCAGTGTAAAAGCTGGAAAGAGGTATTTCACAAATATATTCTTATTGTATTCACTCATACACGCTACTACTTAGTACTCACAGCTTGTCACACTAGCAGGTCGCGATATGAAATGACAAACGAGAAGGATAAATACGACAATTACCTATTAACAAGTTATCATCGCGGAATTACTAAATATCAAGCCGGAGAAGATGGTTTAAATCAAGTTAATTTCGACAAAACATTTTAAACAGTTTATTTTGTCGATAAAAACATAGTTATCAACCATCAACAATAATATAACATCATTCCTGCGCTAAATCACCCTTACCCGAGCGGGATTCGAACACACCACCCTCTCATCCGTAGTCCAATGCGCTACCGACTGAGCTATTACCGCCGGCGCACCGGCGCCGCCAGAAACTGGCCAGACCGGCACGGAGTGCAGTCAAATCTTTACCCCTCACGCCCTAAGAATTCGGCTGGGTTAGGTGAAAAATGGTAGAGGAATCGTCACGAGATATTTGAACGTTCTTTCTTTGAAGATTAACTGAAGGCGAATCGGGTGAATAGAACTCGAGATACAGCTTCCCAAAGTTGGGTCATTTAACACGTGAACCCTATGGGCTAGTAGGAAAGTCACGCCCAAGAGCTATAGTGCTGCCAACTAACTTCGGAGGGGGCCGGGTAAACCCAGCCCCTACCAGTAACGGTTGGCAGCACTCGGGCGTTTGGGCGTTAAAAACCTACTACACCATAGGGTTCCCATGTTAAATCGAGAGATTTTCAGACGAAGCTGGCTCGTAACCTATGGTACATATTTTAAATCTGACTTCTAGAACAGAGAGCTACAAGCCTTAGCTACAACGTTTGTATTTATAATTTTTCGATATTCCGGGTTTAAAGGGAAATAATGACCTTTTGATTTTGTTAGCAACAATTTCTTAGGCTACCGCTATGGTTTTAAAATTATTTTATTTAAATTTAAGAATTAAATAAAATTATTCCCAAATTCGAAGTTGTAAGTTTGGGAAAAATACAAAACAAGTACCTTGTGTACTTCATGAAGGTCATTGACAAATTCGCCCTTCCCTACCATTGTTTACATCGATTGCGGCATTTTTGGAGGCTCTGTGACATTTCCGATCAAACTGAGCGCTGCTCGGACACACGCTAGTAGCGCTTTCGTTCTCCATGGCAACCAGGCGTCAGCCAATCAAAAGCCAGAAAGGGAATACGTTCTGGCTTTTCATTGGCTCACGCCTGGTTGCCATGGAGAACGAAAGCGCTACTAGCAACAACTCGCCACAATAGTTAAGTGCGCCGAAAAGCATGCCAATGCTTTGTAAACAAATCGCCGACGCTAAATAGGTCGCCGTCGATGTGCATCGATGAGCTTCCGATTTAATTGCCAGTTTTGTGTTATTGTTTGTTAGTTTTTTGGGAAAAAATTATTATTTTTCATGATAATATAAAGCATAGTGTTATATACAGCCACAGACAAATTATACAATACTTCTAATGTTGAAAACAAATGAATTTATTTTAAAAAATTGAGGGTCGCAACCACTAACTATGCCGCCGTTGATGTGCATCGATGAGCTTCCGATTTTATTGCCTCTTTTTCCAATCGCTGTTAGTTTTAGAAGATCGCCGGGCATATAATCACAACAAGCAGAACGCACAATATATTTTCCACTCCATTACGTAAAAAAACAATACGGGAAAAGCCCGCAGTTTGATGAGGACCAAAAGTACTTGCAAGTACCGGTCGTTAAAAGTGTGGAACGCTTATCAACTTTAACTTGAAATATCTTTCGGTAGGAAAGTTTTCATGCAAAATGTGATGAATTTACAATATATTTTGGTCTCGTCTGGCGATTTCAAGTGCTAACTCCATTTTTGTGGAAAAAGGTCATTATTTCCCTTTAAAGGAGTGAAATGGGCTTGAGGGTTAAAAAATGTCGGAACGACCGCTGATCGCTTCCAAATTCCACTACAGTACTGAAATATACACTACTGCGACTACTACTTCGTAGTGGAATTTAGGACGCGTGTACTTCGAGTCAAAGGTACATTTATCCTATACTGCCGTTCTGCTTAAATCGAGTTAATACTAGTTTTACACCAAAAATGCCTCCTGATTAAATCGACTCGGAACTGAGTCGCTTTTGACGTGATTTACACATAACGGCTGTACAGTGTATGTCGCGTTGTGAGTAGTTTTGACGTGATTTACACATACCGGCTGTGCAGTGTATGTCGCGTTGCGAGTAGTTTTGACGTGATTAACACATAAAGGATGTTCGGTGTATGTCGCGTTGTGAGTAGTTTTGACGTGATTTACACATAACGGCTGTGCAGTGTATGTCGCGTTGCGAGTAGTTTTGACGTGATTTACACATAACGGCTGTGCAGTGATGTCGCGTTGTGAGTAGTTTTGACGTGATTTACACATAACGGCTGTGCAGTGTATGTCGCGTTGTGAGTAGTTTTGACGTTATTTACACATAACGGCTGTGCAGTGTATGTCGCGTTGTGAGTAGTTTTGACGTGATTTACACATAACGGCTGTGCAGTGTATGTCGCGTTGTGAGTAGTTTTTATGTGATTTACACATAACGGCTGTGCAGTGTATGTCGCGTTGCGAGTAGTTTTGACGTGATTTACACAACGGCTGTGCAGTGTATGTTACGTTGTGAGTAGTTTTGACGTGATTTAAGCATAAGTTATTCGGCATATATCGCGCCGAGTAGTTTTGATGCGATCTACACAAGCGTGTTCGAGTTATGATCACTTTATGAGTAGTCGAAACACAATTAACATTTAAAGGACATTCTGAATACATTTAATATGTACGCATAGGCGCCGAAAGTGGGAGGGGGGGGGACACGTCCCCAAACATTTTCGGATTTTAACATCACGCCTATGGGTGTGCATGGAAATAATAGACTTCAGAACGCGTGTCTGTGGATCTTGACGGGTAAAAGTTAGTACTACCTGCATTGCACATACACACAATGGTCCATGGGTTTAATGTATTAATGCATTAGGTCCGAGACCTAACTTGGATAATCATTATAATACACAACATTCAGACACAGCCCGCCCGACGTCGGTTCTTCATCTATCACACGACAAACAGCAACCTGATCACAGAGGCATAGGATATGATAGTCAAGGAGTGCAAAGGAAGTAATCCGCAGCATTGGTCAATATCGTTCCGATATCCTGTAGAAAAACAAACAAAGAAAGGCTCCCGCACTTAGTTCTGGGATCTAACAGTCGAAATCAAAAGGGTAAGGAAGGACTATAAACACCATTTTGACAAACTTCTACATGTATCAGCAGCATAACGATTGTTGCAGATTCAATAGCAAAATAAAGGAAACGCCAGTAGAATAACGCAAACAAATAGCAATCGTCCGTCTTCCGGAGGCAGTGATACCTACTGGATTGACTTTTGAATCATCACACGTTTTGGCCACGGGCTGAACCGACACATACATGCACTCATAAATTCGTCTAAAGAAACCCCTGAACGGTCGATAGAGCATACGAAAGTCATGTTAAAGCCATACGGAGAAGAAATACGCTTAAGAGTATCGTAAAAAGGACGCAGCATCACATATCTCTAACCTCTTCCAATGTCTTTCTGGACTAGAATGGAGTTCATGCTCCCATCACTGGCGACGCAGAACATCATATGTGTACGACATAAGAACAAAGTATAACATCATTCTTGACTAGATTCCATGCAAATTGAACCAATGAAGTGGAGAAACATTGGATGACATGCATAGTTAAGCGCATTGGTAAAACATTCACAGCATATCATTTGTACATTGCCGTAGTTTTTCGGCCAAAGTTTGCTCGCCGACGCTTAAAGGGACATTGCCACCTTTCTGAAAGTTGTCAAACATACGCCGGTTGTACCCGAAAATAGGAAGTAAGTGCTGCTGAAAACGATGGTGATATGTTTTTTCTCGAAAACGACACTTAACTTGATAAAAATTAAGTTGTTTAAATTTGGTATGATGACGTCATATTGAGCTCTAGAGAGCTATATAGAAATCCTTTACGCTGCCAAAGTATGGCACATTTCTTCGAGACAATTCTGGCGCTTTGAATACAAAACAAACCAACCATTGAAACGTATGCGTCTTCGTACACCACCGTCAAACCAGGAGCAGATTTATTCGAAATGTAGTTTGATATTTGAGGCATCTCGATTTCGCTGAAAATTGATACACTGACCATATCCGATACGCTGATCACGAATCCAATGTTTTTTATTTGGGATTGTTTCGTACCTTACGAAATACGGACGGTCATACATACATACGAACAGGGACGTAGGAACTATGTTCAAGTTGGGAGAGGGGGGGGGGGGGGGGGGGGGGGGGGGGGGTCGGAGGCATTCTGAAGTCGATTCTTTCCATGCAACGCCCATAGGCGTAATGGTAAAATCCAAAATGTGGGGGGGGGGGGGGGGGGGGGGCGGCTGCCCCCCCTGTTCCTACGCCTATGCATACGTAGGTCCGCCGGGTATCTCGATTTCGCTGAAAATTGGTCCACAAACCATATCCGATGCGCTGATCACGAATCCAATGTTTTTGGTCTTGGATTTTCGTACCTTACGAAATACGGACGGTCATACATACGAAGGTCCGCCGTGTATCTCGATTTCGCTGAAAATTTGTGTACAGAGTACAGACCATACAGCATACTTAGGACACTGATCACGAAATCTTCCGTTTGATATTTCGATTTCTATTCTTGATGATTTTATTTCGCAGACAGTGTAATGCTTTCTACATTTATTTTCGTATCGCAGTGCAGGAAACAGTTAACAGTATCATACACGACATTGTGCCCACCCTTGACTAGCCAGATGCAACAACCTGATCAACTATTATCAAACCGAAATGTGCTTCCTTCACGAATAATGCGACAAAATGCATCCTTTGGTTACCAAAACCACACGACAGTGTCCCTATTCAGCCTTTACCGAGCAAAATAAAAAAAGGTACCGTACAACACAGCCATCCAGATTATTTAAATGAGAACGATCTGCTTCAGGCAAAAACGCAGGTGAAGGGAAGGGAAATAGGCCGGCCGGAAGCGGGCGGCCACCTTGTTGCGCTCGGTCAGCTGGCCAGCTCTGCCTGCCTCCTCCGAGGGACGCTTGGCCGCTGAGCTCGGCTCCGACTCGGACTGGGGCAGACGCTTCTTCACTGCCTGTGGGTAGATGGGCGGTCAGCTCATGGGGGGGGGGGGGGGGGCTTGGATCATGGCACGACCACACCAACATACAGTACAACAACCAGCGTACAACAACCAGGGTCAGACACAGCAGCAGGTCACAGGGGTCAGACACAGCAGCAGGTCACAGGGGTCAGACACAGCAGCAGGTCACACGGGTCAGACACAGCAGGTCACACAGGTCAGATACAGCGGCACATCAGATGGGTCAGACACAGCAGCAGGTTGCATGGGTCAGACACAGCGGCAGGTCACACTGGTCAGACACAGCAGCAGGTCACACTGGGTAAGACGCAGTGGCAGGTCACACAGGGTCAGACACAGTGGTAGGTCACACAGGGTCAGACAGTGGCAGGTCACACGGGGTAAGACGCAATGGCAAGTCAACAGGGTCAAACACAGTGTCAGGTCACACAGGGTCAGACACAGTGGCAGGTCACACAGGGTCAGATACAGTGACAGGTCACATGGGGTAAGACGCAATGGCAGGTCACACAGGTCAGACACAGCGGCACGTCACATGGGTCAGACACAGCAGCAGGTCGCACGGGTCAGACACAGCGGCAGGTCACACTGGTCAGACACAGCAGCAGGTCACACTGGGTAAGACGCAGTGGCAGGTCACAGGGTCAGACACAGTGGTAGGTCACACAGGGTCAGACAGTGGCAGGTCACACAGTGTCAGACAGTGGCAGGTCACACAGGGTCAGACACAGTGGTAGGTCACACAGGGTCAGACACAGTGACAGGTCACACAGGGTCAGACACAGTGGCAGGTCACACAGGGTCAGACAGTGGCAGGTCACACAGTGTCAGACAGTGGCAGGTCACACAGGGTCAGACACAGTGGTAGGTCACACAGGGTCAGACAGTGGCAGGTCACACAGTGTCAGACAGTGGCAGGTCACACAGGGTCAGACACAGTGGTAGGTCACACAGGGTCAGACACAGTGGCAGGTCACACAGGGTCAGACACAGTGGCAGGTCACACAGTGTCAGACAGTGGCAGGTCACACAGGGTCAGACACAGTGGTAGGTCACACAGGGTCAGACAGTGGCAGGTCACACAGTGTCAGACAGTGGCAGGTCACACAGGGTCAGACACAGTGGTAGGTCACACAGGATCAGACAGTGGCAGGTCACACAGTGTCAGACAGTGGCAGGTCACACAGGGTCAGACACAGTGGTAGGTCACACAGGGTCAGACACAGTGACAGGTCACACGGGGTAAGACGCAATGGCAGGTCACACAGGTGCAGACACAGTGGTAGGTCACACAGGGTCAGAAATGTGGCAGGTCACACGGGTCAGACACAGACACAGTGACAGGTCACACTGGGTCAGCTGATGCAGCGGCATGTCACATGGGGTAAGACACAGGGTAACACACTTTCTGTCAGTGCACCATGTTATGTACAGTATGACGCCACAGCATCACATGGTAACATCAGAAAAACAGAGGCATTGTGCACCAGGGCAGCATTTCCATGTCTTCTGATGAAGCCTTCATTATTATAAATAGGTTAGGTTAGGTTGCATTAATACATTGGACAACTTATTATCGCTGTAAGGTTAGGTTTTGTCTACAAGATGGTCTGGGGGTCTGGGGGCAACAGATCCCAGTAGGACTGCAGCGCAGTGAGCGGATTGTTCAAATGTTGGTCCCTGCAACCGTAATTGCTGTAAAGGTTAGGTCAAGTTTGATTATGTTATTATAATTGTTTCCTGACACACCCTGGTTAGGTTTAACGGCTTCTTCAGCAGAAATATGGAAATTTTGCTGTGGTGCACAATGCAGCTGCTTTTATGATGTTACCATATGCTGCCATACTGTGAATTACACGGCACACTGACAGGTACCTGCCTTAGTCAAAGATTACCTACCTGTATCATTTTTGTCAAAGAACCTTACATTTCCATAATTTATACTTTTGCTCACTGAACAATGAACATCACTAGCAAAAATATTGATAGAACACCACTGGCGGATACAGTTGCAGTGGAATACCAGTGGGCATAGCCCTGCCAAATGTGAAGAAAAAAATGCATAAAATTGGCATGTTTCAGCATTTTATATACAATATAAGCAACTTTTATTTGGTGAAATGTGTTTTGAAATCCTCCTCAGGGTAACAGAAAAGTACAATTTCCTCCTTTTATTTGTTTAATGTGTCAAACCCTTCTTTTCAATCTTAAAATAATGGCATGTGGCACATTTTCCCACTCAATGTTGTGCAAAGGTATCCGTCATAGGCGTCTGATTACCCAAATGATTTATCCTAATGCTAAACAAATTACCTTTTGTCTGGCTTATGCTTTTGTGATATTTGTAACGATAATCACAGCATAATTAGTGAATACGTTGATAGGAAAATAGGAATCTGTTGGGCCGTTGGCTGTTGGTAAATGAAATAGCATGACGACTCACCTGCACAGATGGAGTTTCATAAAGACATAAAGACATAAAAGAAAAGTGCAACAAGGAGCCTCTTGGGCCCATCCGAGGTTGCACCCCCCCCTCCACCAGTCTCGCCCCTTCAAATCACCTTACTCTACCTGCATAAAAGAAGGCTAATCCCACAAGTATTTATGAACTAATCCCTTCTCTGTAAAGTATTTATCTAATCTAATTTTGAAGGAAGCAAGTGTCACTGCATCAGCGACATCCCCTGGTAGCATATTCCAATGTCCTACAACCCTTCTACTGAAAGATGACTGTCGTAGCCTAGTCCTACTTTGTTTCATAATGAGTTTATGCTGATGACCTCTACCTCGATTTTCCCTATTGAACTCAAACATACCCTTTAAATATCCAGAATGCTGACTATTTACAAATTTGAAGACTTCAATTAGATCTCCTCTTAGCCTTCTATATCTAAGTGAAAACATACCCAATTTCTTTAATCTATCTTCATAAGGTAAACTACCAAGACAATTAACCATTTTTGTTGCCCTTTTTGAACTCTTTCTAACAACCAGCAATCTTTCTCATATGTTGGAGACCAGGCTTGTACACAATACTCCAAATGTGGTCTAACATATGCACAATACAGTTTTGTTATTACCTTTTCACTCTTGTAGGAAACATTTCTGTTAATGGCCCCTAGCATTCTAAGTGCCTTTTTCCTAGCTTCTACAACCTGGTCTGACGCTGATAGTCTATTGTTTACCACGACACCTAAATCTCTTTCCTTTTCAATCTGCTCCATTTTCTGCCCACCCATTTCATACCTATGTTTACTGCTAACCCGTCCAGCGTGCATAATCTTACATTTACTCAAATTGAATTTCATCTGCCATGCTTCAGACCACTCAACTAGCTTGTCCAGATCTGATTGAAAAACATCCTGATCATGTTTTCCTCTAATAATCCTGACAACTTTTAGATCGTCTGCAAATTTCAATATTCACATGGTGTGGCCACTGCCCCACCAACTTTGTGTTATGCCCCACCAACTTTTGTCAGATTTGAAGGTTTCCTGGCATTAATATGGCAATTTTTCACCTCAATAATGTAAAACATCCGGCCAATATGGCATTTTGCCCCACCAACGTTTTCTGGGAAGCTCCACCCATGCTCACCTGTACACCGTAGTAGAAATATTTGATTCGCCACACACAAGATAGGGCATTCGATGCATACCTGATTGCTCTTAAATGGAAATTATTGACTTAAAAAGATTAAAACTGGTCAAATGTTGATGGCACGGCGTAACACATCAATCAACAATCAAACATCGCGATTCGCGATCATAGAAAATCAAAGTTTCTTTCTAAACAAGTACACCCGGCCATAACGAGAGCTGACGTCATCGGTACAAAACTCCATATAAGGGTGGGCCTTACTAAGGCCCAAATTTTAAAATCACAATTGAATTTCTCTTAGACCAGATAACTGTGTTTGTTTTCAATGTTACCCCCCTAAGTTTCGCTCTATGGCCACTAACTTAGCTATCTCAACTCAAAACTAGTGTTAAGGTGGGAATGTCCCTTTAAGTGCATATTTCATCTAAACTAACTGTACACATGCAATTTACGCTATATTTACAAAACAGGTTATGATCCCATAACCGGAAGTGATACAGGCATCGAAGTAGCAGCAATGTCAGGTATTTGGCAGGCACTTCTGGCGTCTTCGACACATCATCTTCATGACAGCATACTGCATACGGGATGGGATTTCGGGATGACCGGCAGACGAATCGCCCGGTCTGTGTACTCGGGCGATCCAGACATCCACGGCTTTGTCCAGGAGTCTGAGAATAGGCAGAAATGAATCGTCAAAATCACGGTATAAAACTTATTAGCCATTGAATTCATAGACAACTTATAAGCATCAACTTGTATTCAAGACATCGGAACAAAATACAAAATGCTGCTAAACGCACCGTAAATATTTACACGATTTTGTAGTTCTCAACGTTTCAATGTACGCTTCATCCAGCTAAATGCTGAACATAAGGATTAATCAATATCTAAGCGATACATTAATTATAATCCTCTGCTCAGGATTGCATCCAATGAAAATCACCATTGTTCCTGAAACACATTCATGGGACTTGCCTTATTTCCTTGGTTTCCGTCTCTAGCGCACTGATGCGAGCCTCCAAATCACCAAAGGAAGAAAAACAGTCACCTGTCTTTAACTCGACCATCCTCTTGCTGTCCTGGAGATTTCAATCGTCTGGAATAACAAGAAAAATCCATCAGTTATGTATGAAATGCTTCGTTTTAAGAACACTGCAAAATTGAATTTATATCTGCTTCATATGTGAAATGTGTATCAACTTATAATGAAGTTCACATTTCAAGCACATACACTTCATATGAAATCCATAGGCGTGCCATAGACAAAACATTATTTCCAAGGAACACGAGGGTCCAGGGTCCAGTGACCAGGAATGAAGGGCGAAGGTCCATGGATGAGGGTCCGTGGACGAGGGCTCAGGGACGAGAGTCCAGGGAGGAGGAGCTTTGGACGATGGTCAAGGACTCAGGGATCAGGGTCCATTGATCAGGAATGAGGTATGATGGTCCGTGGAGAGGGCCCGGATGAAGGTTAAGAGTCCATTGATCAGGAATGAGGTATGAGGGTCCGTGGAGAGGGCACGGATGAAGGTTAAGAGTCCAGAGACAAGGACTCATGGACGAGGATCCAGGGACGAGGGTCCAATGACCAGTAATGAGGGACGAGGATCCAGGGTCGATGAATGAGAGATGATGGTTCAGTGACGAGGGATGAGGATCAAGGGTTGAAGGTCCAGTGACAAGGGCTCAGGGACGACGGTCCATTAACCAGGAATTAGGGACCAGGATCCAGCGACGGGAGTCCAGGGGGAGGTCCAGGGATAAGGCTCAGGGACAGGGGTCCAGTGGCAAGGAATGAGGGATGGGGGGTTCAGTGACCAGGAATGAGGGTCAAAATATGCAGGTCCAGGGACAAGGGCTCAGGGACGAGGGATGAGGGTCGAGGTACGAAGACCCAGCAACGGGGGTCCAGGGTAGAGGGTCCAGCGACAAGGGCTCAGGAACGCGGGTCCAGTGATCAGGACTGAGGGGCGAAGAGCCAGTGACCATGAATGAGGGACGAAGGTCCAGTGACCAGGAATGAGGGACGAGGGTCCAGTGACCAGGAATGAGGGACTAGGGTCTAGGGACGAGAGTCCAGGGGGGAGGGCTAGGACGAAGGTCCAGGGACAAGTGGCCAGGAAAGAGGGACGAAGGTACAGGGATGAATGTCCAGGGAGGAGGAACTGTGGACGAGGGTCAAAGGACAAGGGATCGGGGACAAGGGTTCAGTGACCAGGAATGAGGGACGAATTTCCAGTGACCAGGAATGAGGGACGAGGGTCCAAGGACGATGATGCAGGGACAAGCGCTCAGGGACGAGTATCCAGGGACGAGAGTCCAGGGAGAAGGGTTCAGTAAACAGGAATGAGGGATGAATCATCGTCCAGGGACGAGGATTCATTGACCAAGAATGAGGGATTAGGATCCAGCGACAGGAGTCCAGGGGGAGGTCCAGGGATAAGGCTCAGGGACAGGGGTCGAGTGGCAAGGAATGAGGGATGGGGGTTCAGTGACCAGGAATGAGGGATGAGGGTCACAATATGAAGGTCCAGGGACAAGGGCTCAGGGACGAGGGTCGAGGTACGAGGACCCAGCGACGGGGGTCCAGGGTAGAGGGTCCAGCGACAAGGGCTCAGGAACGCGGGTCCAGTGATCAGGACTGATGGGCGAAGATCCAGTGACCATGAATGAGGGACGAAGGTCCAGCGACCAGGAATGAGGGGCAAGGGTCCACTGACTAGGAATGAGGGACTAGGGTCTAGGGACGATGGTGCAGTGGGAGGGTCCAGGACAGGGCTCAAGGACAGGGGTCCAGTGGCAAGGAATGAGGGATGAGGGGGGGGGGGGGGTCAGTGACCAGGAATGAGGGATGAGGGTCAAAGGATGAAGGTCAAGGGATCAGGGACGAAGATCCAGCGACAAGGGATCAGGGACGAGGGTCGTGATCAGGACTGAGGGGCGAAGATCCAGTGACCATGCATGAGGGACGAAGGTCCAGTGACCAGAAATGAGAGACAAAGGTCCAGTGACCAGGAATGAGGGACTAGGGTCTAGGGACGAGTCCAGGGGGAGTATCCAGGGACAAGTGCCAGGATGAAGGTCCAGGGACAAGGGTCCAGTGGCCAGGAAAGAGGGACGAAGGTCCAGGGAGGAGGAACTGGACGAGGGTTAAAGGACAAGGGATCGGGGACAAGGGTTCAGTGACCAGGAATGAGGGACGAATTTCCAGTGACCAGGAATGAGGGACGAGGATACAGGGACAAGGGGACGAGGGTCCAGGGAGAAGGGCTTAATGACGAGGAGACAAGGATCCAGAGAAGAGGGTCCAGTGACGGGGGTCCAGAGAAGAGGGCCCAGGGACAAGCGCTCCGGGACGAGTATCCAGGGACGAGAGTCCAGGGAGAAGGGTACAGTGACCAGGAATGAGGGATTAGGGTCCAGGGACGAGGATTCATTGACCAGGAATGAGGGACGAGGGTCTGTGGACGAGCGCTCAGGGAAGAGGGTCCAGGGGTGTGGGTCAAGGGATGATGGTCCATGGAAAAGGGATAAAGGACGAGAATCCAGCGACGATGGACCAGGGATGGGGTCCAGTGACCAGGAATGAGGGACGAGGGTCCATGGATGAGGGTTCGTAGATGAGGGCTCAGGGACAAGGGTCCAGGGTTTAGGGTCCAGAGACAAGGGCTCAGGGATAAGGCTCCAAGGGCTTAGGGATAAGGATCCAAGGGCAATGGTCCAGTGACCAGGAATGTGGGACGAGAGTCTAGGGACGAAGGTCCAGGGACAAGGGCTCAGGGATAAGGATACAGGAACGAGGATCCAGGGATGGGGTCCAGTGACAATGGCTCAGGGACGAGGATTCAGGGACGAGGGCCAAGGGAGAAGGGCTCAAAAATGAGGATCCAGGGACGAGGGTCCAGTAACGGGGGTCAAGGGAAGAGGGACAAGGGCTCAGAGATGAGGATCCAGGGACGAGAGTCCAGCGACAAGGGCTCAGGGACGAGGATTCGGGGACAAGGGTCAATGGAGAAGGGCTCAAGGATGAGGATCCAGGGACGAAGGTTCAGTGACCAGGAATGTGGGACGAGAGTCTAGGGACCAGGGTCAAGGGATGAGGGTCCAGGGACAAGGGCTCAGGGATAAGGATCCAAGGACAATGATTCAGTGACCAGGAATGTGGGACGAGAGTCTATGGACGAGGGTCCAGGGGTGAGGGTAAGGGATGAGGGTCTAGGACAGGGGCTCAGTGATAGGGATCCAGGTACGAGGATCCAGAGACGGGGGTCCAGCGACAAGGGCTCAGGGACGAGGGCAGTGTTGGATTTTTCATTTCATGACTTGGTCCCGGAGAGTAAAAATATATAGGCGGAGAGTAAAATTTCATTGTCAGGCAAGTTCAGATTTTCATTTTTGTTTTAATTATTTTATTTGGAAAGTAAAAAAATCCTGATTTGTAATAGATATTAAATCCTTGAGGAAAATTGAATTATATTTTAACTACAATGTCGGTAAGATCAGGCGAAAAGAGAGCAAATTTCCTGAACAAATATGGAGAGAGCAAAATTCTTTGGACCCAAAAAGTCCAGAAAATGGCCCAAATTCCAAGGCTGGACGAGGGTCAAGGGAGAAGGGCTCAAGGATGAGGATCCAGGGACGGAGGTCGAGGGAAGAAGGCCCAGGGACAAGGGATCAGGGACGATGATCCAGGGACGATGATCCAGGGACGAGAGTCCAGGGAGAAGGGTCCAGTGACCAGGAATGAGGGACGAGAGTCGGTAACGGTGGGGCTGGCGTCACCCTCGCGGCCGGGCAATCAAATCAAGGTTCAGGTTGCTATCACCGTTGCTGGTCTGGAGTCATGGGAAGCTTAATGACGTCACCAGATTCTGGCTACGAGCGAATCTTAGGCGGACCTGATCGGACTTAATGGCTACGAGCTGTAGGCCGACCCGATCGGACTTAATGGCTACGAACTGTAGGCCGACCCGATCGGACTTAATGACTACGAGCTGTAGGCCGACCCGATCGGACTTAATAGCTACGAGCTGTAGGCCGACCCGATCGGACCTAATGGCGGGGTTAGGTTAGGTTAGGTTAGATTAGGTTAGTTAAGTTTAATTAATTCAGATCGTTTCGGCCTACCGCTCGTAGCTATTAAATCGGGGCGGCCTTAGATTCGCTCGTATCTGGTGACGTCATTAAGCTACCCCATGACTCCAGACCAACAACGGTGATAGTAACCTGAACCTTGATTTGATTGCGAGGGTGACGCCAGCCCCGGACGGTGACGCCAGCCCCACCGTTACCCGAGAGTCTAGGAACGAGGGTCCAAGGGCAAGGGTCAAGGGATGGGGGTCCAGTGACAAGGGCTCAGGGACGGGGTCCAGTGACAAGGGCTCAGGGACGGGGTCCAGTGACAAGGGCTCAGGGACGGGGTCCAGTGACAAGGGCTCAGGGACGGGGTCCAGTGACAAGGGCTCAGGGACGGGGTCCAGTGACAAGGGCTCAGGGACGGGGTCCAGTGACAAGGGCTCAGGGACGGGGTCCAGTGACAAGGGCTCAGGGACGGGGTCCAGTGACAAGGGCTCAGGGACGGGGTCCAGTGACAAGGGCTCAGGGACGGGGTCCAGTGACAAGGGCTCAGGGACGGGGTCCAGTGACAAGGGCTCAGGGACGGGGTCCAGTGACAAGGGCTCAGGGACGGGGTCCAGTGACAAGGGCTCAGGGACGGGGTCCAGTGACAAGGGCTCAGGGACGGGGTCCAGTGACAAGGGCTCAGGGACGAGGATCCAGTGACCAGGAATGTGGGACGAGTTTAGGCAAAATAAATGACGATCAATAATCTACGAAAGCCATGCAATCCACCCACCTTCAGTCCTCCAGATTTTGCATCCAGCTCTACCCTCTTCTTTGCCCCTTCCCCACCAACACTCCCATCACGACCACCGCCGACGCGAAACTGGGGGGCTGGGCCGGCTGTTCTATTCGGCCCCCAACGGAGAGGATTTGGTAGTGTCACGTGACATGACGTAGCTTGGGCTTGAAGTTTTCCCTTCACCATTGACTTAACACGTAAACTGACCCAACTGATGACCTTAAAATTTCGGCCACCGGGTGGTAAATAGAATGTGTTTTTGGCACAGCTGTTAAGTTCATTTTATTCTGTTTGTGAAAATTCCCAATTTTAAGCCTCAAGAGTGTCTGAAATGCGCCTAAATATTGGCCGAAGGTATGCATGTAAACCCTCGCCCTGGTAGTGTGGAGGTCATTTTGAACCCCCCACCCCTGAGTTTTTCGGGAAAAGCGAGAAAATGGCGCTGCGCAGCGCCACCAAATTTGGCACAGCTATTCGGACATCAATTACCCACATTTTGTGAAAGTTTAACTGCAGGTCATCTCAGGTCAGGTCACCAGGTCACGTCAAGTGATCTTATCTCCCAAAATGTTTGTGGTCATGCCAAAGCCAGTGTTTGTCCGAGAGATTTGAAACTTTCAGGATGGCATAAGGCCATACGTACCTACAATTCGTATATCTCGGATTGTTTGTATCGGTGACCTAAGGTGAGGTCAATTTCGTGACCTCCCATTATAAGTAAATGGGAAAATATACAAATGCTTCCTATTCAGAGAAAATGCATTAGATCAGGCCAATTCTTTAATAATCATACTATTTTAGCTCATTATTGATGACCCGGGTGCAATTGTTGCTCTGTGACATCTGCAAGGTGAGCTGAGGTCATCTCAGGTCACCAGCATTTTTTGCCAATAACTCTTGATATAATAAAGATAGAGACGTGCAAACGACACCACTGTGTTTTCTCGTCGAGTCGCGTCGCCCCATATGCAACATGACCTACCTTGGTCACTAAATGACCTTGACCTGAGGTCAAATTTTGAAGCTGATCTAACTAGGTCACCATTACTATGGGTCGAAGCGCCTTGACGAGACAAACACGATAGTGTTAAAATCATTGTTATATATCTAACCAATACAACGGTATTTATGAAAGCGTTTTGGGAAAACAATGCCCACATGACCTTTGGTGACCTCTGGGGCCTAAACTATTGACCTGAGCTTTTGTTAATTTGATAACACTCAGGCGATTTAATTTTTCATGAGCTTTCAGTTATCTTTCCCGTTTGTTCCTAGCTATCGTAGTTCCCAAGATATTTTGGGGGGTTTCTGTAGCAAAGTCCTATACTTGGAAAATTTTACTTTGGTGACCTCATTATTGACCTGAGCCAAAGCATACCTGAAGTAACGTCAAATGGACTTGTTAAGAGCTTTCAAACGCTTTGTTCGCATCTTTCTAGCCCTTTATTTTTCTAGTTACAGGCAGACTGGTTATTGATTCAACTTCTTGGAATGATTCAATCATGATTCATTTTGGAATCTGAATGATCCAATCACCGTTGGATTCACTATTTTTCTTTATAGAATTGTTTCTTTCAGATTGAAAGAATACAAAATATATTTTAATTGATTCACGTTTCATTCAACATTTAAATATTTGTGGTGAATGTATGTCAAATAAATACAAATTGAAACATACATATATATGATCATTAAAACATTGTTACAACAATACTATTTCAGTATAAATAAATGTAGCCACTGGGACTGCAATCTGCATGTATTTGCACAACTTACCAGTGTACTTGAATCGTTAAGAATCGTTAAATCTTTTGATTCAATCAGCCTTGATTTGATGCAGGGTTTTATCCAATCACGATTCATGAATTAAAAGCTCTGGTGGTGAATATTTTTGATCTCAAGGAATTTTGATTGAACAAGTCCAATCGATTCAATCAGTGTCAAATGAATAACCAGTCTGGTTAGAGGGGGTCATTTTACCCCCCCCCCAACCACCACCGCAACAATATAATGAACACATTATGTTGTGTTCCTGAGGAATAGGGTACTATGTGGGAACACATTCACATTCACAAACCCATACACATTCATTCTGTTCATCCAAACACATACACATGCATCTAGGTGGGAACACATTCACAACACACAAACACATTCCTACCCCTCCCCCCCCCCCACTAACATTATGAACCAAATACTGACATTGGCATATCATAGCATACAAATGTCCATAGTAGATGTTTACCAGCACTAATAAGCACCAAACATGCATACACGTGGAGTCGAAAGATCAGAATGGAGAATATCACACCAGTAATTATTTGAGTAGCAGCTAGTACATGTTTGTAAGAAATATGGAAATCACAATGGCTCAAATCACAGATGCTCAAAATGGTTGATGAATGTGGATAGGTGTTGGTGTCAGAATGTAATCCACCTGCTCCAGCCACTGCAGTCATGGCACAGACAAGCCTCCCCGGCTCAGCCGCTCGATCCAGCCAGAGCTGGAACCAGCCTGGCCGGGAGGACACTGGCCGGACACAGTGCCGAGGCTGCTGTCGAATGAACGACACTTGTAGGCCAGGTATCCAGCGACGTACGACAGGGCTTCGCGGCTGAACTCCGGACTTCCTATCAGAGGGCGACCAGCTGGCGGCTCTTGGCGGACCTGCGCTTCTTCAAGGAGCTGCCTGATGTCCTGCAGGTCACCGTCCGATTCAGCCGCCGCCTCCTCGTCCACGAGGCCCCCAAGAACGTTGGCGCTCAGGTAGACGCTCTCCTCCTCCATGGCGACAGAGGCGCCGGACGCCGATGGCTGGCTTCTGGAGCCGGCTGCCACCGCCGGAGACGCGCCCATCAGGAGCAGCCGGATGCGGGTTTTGAACTCTACCGGCGTCGGATTTGTGTTTGTGCCACACATGCCGCGCATCTGTAAAAACAGCACATTATAGATAGATAGATAGATAGATAGATAGATAGATAGATAGATAGATAGATAGATAGATAGATAGATAGATAGATAGATAGATAGATAGATAGATAGATAGATAGATAGATAGATAGATAGATAGATAGATAGATAGATAGATAGATAGATAGATAGATAGATAGATAGATAGATAGATAGATAGATAGATAGATAGATAGATAGATAGATAGATAGATAGATAGATAGATAGATAGATAGATAGATAGATAGATAGATAGATAGATAGATAGATAGATAGATAGATAGATAGATAGATAGATAGATAGATAGATAGATAGATAGATAGATAGATAGATAGATAGATAGATAGATAGATAGATAGATAGATAGATAGATAGATAGATAGATAGATAGATAGATAGATAGATAGATAGATAGATAGATAGATAGATAGATAGATAGATAGATAGATAGATAGATAGATAGATAGATAGATAGATAGATAGATAGATAGATAGATAGATAGATAGATAGATAGATAGATAGATAGATAGATAGATAGATAGATAGATAGATAGATAGATAGATAGATAGATAGATAGATAGATAGATAGATAGATAGATAGATAGATAGATAGATAGATAGATAGATAGATAGATAGATAGATAGATAGATAGATAGATAGATAGATAGATAGATAGATAGATAGATAGATAGATAGATAGATAGATAGATAGATAGATAGATAGATAGATAGATAGATAGATAGATAGATAGATAGATAGATAGATAGATAGATAGATAGATAGATAGATAGATAGATAGATAGAGACAGACCAGACCAGACAGCCAGACAGCCAGACAGCCAGACAGCCAGACAGCCAGACAGCCAGACAGCCAGACAGCCAGACAGCCAGACAGCCAGACAGCCAGACAGCCAGACAGCCAGACAGCCAGCCAGCCAGCCAGCCAGCCAGCCAGCCAGCCAGCCAGCCAGCCAGCCAGCCAGCCAGCCAGCCAGCCAGCCAGCCAGCCAGCCAGCCAGCCAGCCAGCCAGCCAGCCAGCCAGCCAGCCAGCCAGCCAGCCAGCCAGCCAGCCAGCCAGCCAGCCAGCCAGCCAGCCAGCCAGCCAGCCAGCCAGCCAGCCAGCCAGCCAGCCAGCCAGCCAGCCAGCCAGCCAGCCAGCCAGCCAGCCAGCCAGCCAGCCAGCCAGCCAGCCAGCCAGCCAGCCAGCCAGCCAGCCAGCCAGCCAGCCAGCCAGCCAGCCAGCCAGCCAGCCAGCCAGCCAGCCAGCCAGCCAGCCAGCCAGCCAGCCAGCCAGCCAGCCAGCCAGCCAGCCAGCCAGCCAGCCAGCCAGCCAGCCAGCCAGCCAGCCAGCCAGCCAGCCAGCCAGCCAGCCAGCCAGCCAGCCAGCCAGCCAGCCAGCCAGCCAGCCAGCCAGCCAGCCAGCCAGCCAGCCAGCCAGCCAGCCAGCCAGCCAGCCAGCCAGCCAGCCAGCCAGCCAGCCAGCCAGCCAGCCAGCCAGCCAGCCAGCCAGCCAGCCAGCCAGCCAGCCAGCCAGCCAGCCAGCCAGCCAGCCAGCCAGCCAGCCAGCCAGCCAGCCAGCCAGCCAGCCAGCCAGCCAGCCAGCCAGCCAGCCAGCCAGCCAGCCAGCCAGCCAGCCAGCCAGCCAGCCAGCCAGCCAGCCAGCCAGCCAGCCAGCCAGCCAGCCAGCCAGCCAGCCAGCCAGCCAGCCAGCCAGCCAGCCAGCCAGCCAGCCAGCCAGCCAGCCAGCCAGCCAGCCAGCCAGCCAGCCAGCCAGCCAGCCAGCCAGCCAGCCAGCCAGCCAGCCAGCCAGCCAGCCAGCCAGCCAGCCAGCCAGCCAGCCAGCCAGCCAGCCAGCCAGCCAGCCAGCCAGCCAGCCAGCCAGCCAGCCAGCCAGCCAGCCAGCCAGCCAGCCAGCCAGCCAGCCAGCCAGCCAGCCAGCCAGCCAGCCAGCCAGCCAGCCAGCCAGCCAGCCAGCCAGCCAGCCAGCCAGCCAGCCAGCCAGCCAGCCAGCCAGCCAGCCAGCCAGCCAGCCAGCCAGCCAGCCAGCCAGCCAGCCAGCCAGCCAGCCAGCCAGCCAGCCAGCCAGCCAGCCAGCCAGCCAGCCAGCCAGCCAGCCAGCCAGCCAGCCAGCCAGCCAGCCAGCCAGCCAGCCAGCCAGCCAGCCAGCCAGCCAGCCAGCCAGCCAGCCAGCCAGCCAGCCAGCCAGCCAGCCAGCCAGCCAGCCAGCCAGCCAGCCAGCCAGCCAGCCAGCCAGCCAGCCAGCCAGCCAGCCAGCCAGCCAGCCAGCCAGCCAGCCAGCCAGCCAGCCAGCCAGCCAGCCAGCCAGCCAGCCAGCCAGCCAGCCAGCCAGCCAGCCAGCCAGCCAGCCAGCCAGCCAGCCCAGCCAGCCAGCCAGCCAGCCAGCCAGCCAGCCAGCCAGCCAGCCAGCCAGCCAGCCAGCCAGCCAGCCAGCCAGCCAGCCAGCCAGCCAGCCAGCCAGCCAGCCAGCCAGCCAGCCAGCCAGCCAGCCAGCCAGCCAGCCAGCCAGCCAGCCAGCCAGCCAGCCAGCCAGCCAGCCAGCCAGCCAGCCAGCCAGCCAGCCAGCCAGCCAGCAGCCAGCCAGCCAGCCAGCCAGCCAGCCAGCAGCCAGCCAGCCAGCCAGCCAGCCAGCCAGCCAGCCAGCCAGCCAGCCAGCCAGCCAGCCAGCCAGCCAGCCAGCCAGCAGCCAGCCAGCCAGCCAGCCAGCCAGCCAGCCAGCCAGCCAGCCAGCCAGCAGCCAGCAGCCAGCCAGCCAGCCAGCCAGCCAGCCAGCCAGCCAGCCAGCCAGCCAGCCAGCCAGCCAGCCAGCCAGCAGCCAGCCAGCCAGCCAGCCAGCCAGCCAGCCAGCAGCCAGCCAGCCAGCCAGCCAGCCAGCCAGCCAGCCAGCCAGCCAGCCAGCCAGCCAGCCAGCCAGCCAGCCAGCCAGCCAGCCAGCCAGCAGCCAGCCAGCCAGCCAGCCAGCCAGCCAGCCAGCCAGCCAGCCAGCCAGCCAGCCAGCCAGCCAGCCAGCCAGCCAGCCAGCCAGCCAGCCAGCCAGCCAGCCAGCCAGCCAGCCAGCCAGCCAGCCAGCCAGCCAGCCAGCCAGCCAGCCAGCCAGCCAGCCAGCCAGCCAGCCAGCCAGCCAGCCAGCCAGCCAGCCAGCCAGCCAGCCAGCAGCCAGCCAGCCAGCCAGCCAGCCAGCCAGCCAGCCAGCCAGCCAGCCAGCCAGCCAGCCAGCCAGCCAGCCCAGCCAGCCAGCCAGCAGCCAGCCAGCCAGCCAGCCCAGCCAGCCAGCCAGCCAGCAGCCAGCCAGCCAGCCAGCCAGCCAGCCAGCCAGCCAGCCAGCCAGCCAGCCAGCCAGCCAGCCAGCCAGCCAGCCAGCCAGCCAGCCAGCCAGCCAGCCAGCCAGCAGCAGCCAGCCAGCCAGCCAGCCAGCCAGCCAGCCAGCCAGCCAGCCAGCAGGCAGCCAGCCAGCCAGCCAGCCAGCCAGCCAGCCAGCCAGCCAGCCAGCCAGCCAGCCAGCCAGCCAGACAGCCAGCCAGCCAGACAGCCAGACAGCCAGACAGCCAGACAGCCAGACAGCCAGACAGCCAGACAGCCAGACAGCCAGACAGCCAGACAGCCAGACAGCCAGACAGCCAGACAGCCAGCAGCCAGCCAGCCAGACAGCCAGACAGCCAGACAGCCAGACAGCCAGACAGCCAGACAGCCAGACAGCCAGACAGCCAGACAGCCAGACAGCCAGACAGCCAGACAGCCAGACAGCCAGACAGCCAGACAGCCAGACAGCCAGACAGCCAGACAGCCAGACAGCCAGACAGCCAGACAGCCAGACAGCCAGACAGCCAGACAGCCAGACAGCCAGACAGCCAGACAGCCAGACAGCCAGACAGCCAGACAGCCAGACAGCCAGAACAGCCAGACAGCCAGACAGCCAGACAGCCAGACAGCCAGACAGCAGACAGCCAGACAGCCAGACAGCCAGACAGCCAGACAGCCAGCAGCCAGACAGCCAGACAGCCAGACAGCCAGACAGCCAGACAGCCAGACAGCCAGACAGCCAGACAGCCAGACAGCCAGACAGCCAGACAGCCAGACAGCCAGACAGCCAGACAGCCAGACAGCCAGACAGCCAGACAGCCAGACAGCCAGACAGCCAGACAGCCAGACAGCCAGACAGCCAGACAGCCAGACAGCCAGACAGCCAGACAGCCAGACAGCCAGACAGCCAGACAGCCAGACAGCCAGACAGCCAGACAGCCAGACAGCCAGACAGCCAGACAGCCAGACAGCCAGACAGCCAGACAGCCAGACAGCCAGACAGCAGACAGCAGACAGCCAGACAGCCAGACAGCCAGACAGCCAGACAGCCAGACAGCCAGACAGCCAGACAGCCAGACAGCCAGACAGCCAGACAGCCAGACAGCCAGACAGCCAGACAGCCAGACAGCCAGACAGCCAGACAGCCAGACAGCCAGACAGCCAGACAGCAGACAGCCAGACAGCCAGACAGCCAGACAGCCAGACAGCCAGACAGCCAGACAGCCAGACAGCCAGACAGCCAGACAGCCAGACAGCCAGACAGCCAGACAGCCAGACAGCCAGACAGCCAGACAGCCAGACAGCAGACAGCCAGACAGCCAGACAGCCAGACAGCCAGACAGCCAGACAGCCAGACAGCCAGACAGCCAGACAGCCAGACAGCCAGACAGCCAGACAGCCAGACAGCCAGACAGCCAGACAGCCAGACAGCCAGACAGCCAGACAGCCAGACAGCCAGACAGCCAGACAGCCAGACAGCCAGACAGCCAGACAGCCAGACAGCCAGACAGCCAGACAGCCAGACAGCCAGACAGCCAGACAGCCAGACAGCCAGACAGCCAGACAGCCAGACAGCCAGACAGCCAGACAGCCAGACAGCCAGACAGCCAGACAGCCAGACAGCCAGACAGCCAGACAGCCAGACAGCCAGACAGCCAGACAGCCAGACAGCCAGACAGCCAGACAGCCAGACAGCCAGACAGCCAGACAGCCAGACAGCCAGACAGCCAGACAGCCAGACAGCCAGACAGCCAGACAGCCAGACAGCCAGACAGCCAGACAGCCAGACAGCCAGACAGCCAGACAGCCAGACAGCCAGACAGCCAGACAGCCAGACAGCCAGACAGCCAGACAGCCAGACAGCAGACAGCCAGACAGCCAGACAGCCAGACAGCCAGACAGCCAGACAGCCAGACAGCCAGACAGCCAGACAGCCAGACAGCCAGACAGCCAGACAGCCAGACAGCCAGACAGCCAGACAGCCAGACAGCCAGACAGCCAGACAGCCAGACAGCCAGACAGCCAGACAGCCAGACAGCCAGACAGCAGACGCAGACAGCCAGACAGCCAGACAGCAGACAGCCAGACAGCCAGACAGCCAGACAGCCAGACAGCCAGACAGCCAGACAGCCAGACAGCAGACAGCCAGACAGCAGACAGCCAGACAGGCAGACAGGCCAGACAGCAGACAGCCAGACAGCCAGACAGGCAGACAGCCAGACAGCCAGACAGCCAGACAGCAGACAGCCAGACAGCCAGACAGCAGACAGGCAGACAGCAGACAGCCAGACAGCCAGACAGCCAGACAGCAGACAGCAGACAGCCAGACAGCCAGACAGCCAGACAGCAGACAGCCAGACAGCCAGACAGCCAGACAGGCCAGACAGGCAGACAGGCAGACAGGCAGACAGGCAGACAGGCAGACAGGCAGACAGCAGACAGCAGACAGGCAGACAGGCAGACAGGCAGACAGGCAGACAGGCAGACAGGCAGACAGGCAGACAGCAGACAGGCAGACAGGCAGACAGGCAGACAGCAGACAGGCAGACAGCAGGCAGACAGGCAGACAGGCAGGCAGGCAGACAGGCAGACAGGCAGACAGGCAGACAGGCAGACAGGCAGACAGGCAGACAGGCAGACAGCAGACAGGCAGACAGGCAGACAGGCAGACAGGCAGACAGGCAGACAGGCAGACAGGCAGACAGGCAGACAGGCAGACAGGCAGACAGGCAGACAGGCAGACAGGCAGACAGGCAGACAGGCAGACAGGCAGACAGGCAGACAGGCAGACAGGCAGACAGGCAGACAGGCAGACAGGCAGACAGGCAGGCAGACAGGCAGACAGGCAGACAGGCAGACAGGCAGACAGGCAGACAGGCAGACAGGCAGACAGGCAGACAGGCAGACAGGCAGACAGGCAGACAGGCAGACAGGCAGACAGGCAGACAGGCAGACAGGCAGACAGGCAGACAGGCAGACAGGCAGACAGGCAGACAGGCAGACAGGCAGACAGGCAGACAGGCAGACAGGCAGACAGGCAGACAGGCAGACAGGCAGACAGGCAGACAGGCAGACAGGCAGACAGGCAGACAGGCAGACAGGCAGACAGGCAGACAGCAGACAGGCAGACAGGCAGACAGGCAGCAGACAGGCAGACAGGCAGACAGGCAGACAGGCAGACAGGCAGACAGGCAGACAGGCAGACAGGCAGACAGGCAGACAGGCAGACAGGCAGACAGGCAGACAGCAGACAGGCAGACAGGCAGACAGGCAGACAGGCAGACAGGCAGACAGGCAGACAGGCAGACAGGCAGACAGGCAGACAGGCAGACAGGCAGACAGGCAGACAGGCAGACAGGCAGACAGGCAGACAGGCAGACAGGCAGACAGGCAGACAGGCAGACAGCAGACAGGCAGACAGGCAGACAGGCAGACAGGCAGACAGGCAGACAGGCAGACAGGCAGACAGGCAGACAGGCAGACAGGCAGACAGGCAGACAGGCAGACAGGCAGACAGCAGACAGGCAGACAGGCAGACAGGCAGACAGGCAGACAGGCAGACAGGCAGACAGGCAGACAGGCAGACAGGCAGACAGGCAGACAGGCAGACAGGCAGACAGGCAGACAGGCAGACAGCAGACAGGCAGACAGGCAGACAGGCAGACAGGCAGACAGGCAGACAGGCAGACAGGCAGACAGGCAGACAGGCAGACAGGCAGACAGGCAGACAGGCAGACAGGCAGACAGGCAGACAGGCAGACAGGCAGACAGGCAGAGACAGGCAGACAGGCAGACAGGCAGACAGGCAGACAGGCAGACAGGCAGAAGGCAGACAGGCAGACAGGCAGACAGGCAGACAGGCAGACAGGCAGACAGGCAGACAGGCAGACAGGCAGACAGGCAGACAGGCAGACAGGCAGACAGGCAGACAGGCAGACAGGCAGACAGGCAGACAGGCAGACAGGCAGACAGGCAGACAGGCAGACAGGCAGACAGGCAGACAGGCAGACAGGCAGACAGGCAGACAGGCAGACAGGCAGACAGGCAGAGCAGCAGGCAGACAGGCAGACAGGCAGACAGGCAGACAGGCAGACAGGCAGACAGGCAGACAGGCAGACAGGCAGACAGGCAGACAGGCAGACAGGCAGACAGGACAGGCAGACAGGCAGACAGGCAGACAGGCAGACAGGCAGACAGGCAGACAGGCAGACAGGCAGCAGCAGACAGGCAGACAGGCAGACAGGCAGACAGGCAGACAGGCAGACAGGCAGACAGGCAGACAGGCAGACAGGCAGACAGGCAGACAGGCAGACAGGCAGACAGGCAGA
>JAXIVJ010007783.1:50000-52500 GCA_036785665.1 Chirona hameri
GATGATGATGATGATGATGATGATGATGATGATGATGATGATGATGATGATGATGATGATGATGATGATGATGATGATGATGATGATGATGATGATGATGATGATGATGATGATGATGATGATGATGATGATGATGATGATGATGATGATGATGATGATGATGATGATGATGATGATGATGATGATGATGATGATGATGATGATGATGATGATGATGATGATGATGATGATGATGATGATGATGATGATGAAGATGATGATGATGATGATGATGATGATGATGTTGCTGATGATGATGTTGCTGATGATGATGTTGCTGATGAGGGTGTTGTTGATGATGTTGCTCATGATGTTGATGATGATGTTGCTGATTATGTTGCTGATGATGTTGATGATGATGTTGATGATGATGTTGATGATGATGTTGATGATGATGTTGATGATGATGTTGATGATGATGTTGATGATGATGTTGATGATGATGTTGATGATGATGTTGATGATGATGTTCCTGATGATGTTGATGTTGATGATGATGTTGATGATGATGTTGATGATGATGTTGATGATGATGTTGATGATGATGTTGCTGATGATGTTGCTGATGATGTTGCTGATGATGTTGCTGATGATGTTGCTGATGATGTTGCTGGTGATGTTGCTGATGATGTTGCTGATTATGTTGCTGATGATGACGTGAGACGGTGTGGTATGCCCGGAGGCGGTGTTGTATGCCCGGAGGCGGTGTTGTATGCCCGGAGGCGGTGTGGTATGCCCGGAGGCGGTGTTGTATGCCCGGAGGCGGTGTTGTATGCCCGGAGGCGGTGTGGTATGCCCGGAGGCGGTGTTGTATGCCCGGAGGCGGTGTTGTATGCCCTGAGGCGGTCTGGTATGCCCGGAGGCGGTGTAGTATGCCCGGAGGCGGTGTTGTATGCCCGGAGGCGGTGTGGTATGCCCGGAGGCGGTGCAGTATGCCCGGAGGCGGTGTTGTATGCCCGGAGGCGGTGTGGTATGCCCGGAGGCGGTGTAGTATGCCCGGAGGCGGTGTTGTATGCCCGGAGGCGGTGTGGTATGCCCGGAGGCGGTGTAGTATGCCTGGAGGCGGTGTTGTATGCCCGGAGGCGGTGTGGTATGCCCGGAGGCGGTACAACACCGCCTCCGGGCATGATGATGATAATGATGATGATGATGATGATGATGATGATGATGATGATGATGATGATGATGATGATGATGATGATGATGATGATGATGATGATGATGATGATGATGATGATGATGATGATGATGATGATGATGATGATGATGATGATGATGATGATGATGATGATGATGTTGCTGATGATGATGTTGCTGATGATGATGTTGCTGATGATGATGTTGTTGATGATGTTGCTGATGATGTTGCTGATGATGTTGCTGATGATGTTGCTGATGATGTTGATGATGATGTTGATGATGATGTTGATGATGATGTTGATGATGATGTTGATGATGATGTTGCTGATGATGTTGCTGATGATGTTGCTGATGATGTTGCTGATGATGTTGCTGATGATGTTGCTGGTGATGTTGCTGATGATGTTGCTGATGATGTTGCTGATGATGACGTGAGAAGGTGTGGTATGCCCGGAGGCGGTGTTGTATGCCCGGAGGCGGTATTGTATGCCCGGAGGCGGTGTGGTATGCCCGGAGGCGGTGTTGTATGCCCGGAGGCGGTGTTGTATGCCCGGAGGCGGTGTGGTATGCCCGGAGGCGGTGTTGTATGCCCGGAGGCGGTGTTGTATGCCCTGAGGCGGTCTGGTATGCCCGGAGGCGGTGTAGTATGCCCGGAGGCGGTGTTGTATTCCCGGAGGCGGTGTGGTATGCCCGGAGGCGGTGCAGTATGCCCGGAGGCGTTGTTGTATGCCCGGAGGCGGTGTGGTATGCCCGGAGGCGGTGTAGTATGCCCGGAGGCGGTGTTGTATGCCTTGAGGCGGTGTGGTATGCCCGGAAGCGGTGTAGTATGCCCGGAGGCGGTGTTGTATGCCCGGAGGCGGTGTGGTATGCCCGGAGGCGGTACAACACCGCCTCCGGGCATGATGATGATAATGATGATGATGATGATGATGATGATGATGATGATGATGATGATGATGATGATGATGATGATGATGATGATGATGATGATGATGATGATGATGATGATGATGATGATGATGATGATGATGATGATGATGATGATGATGATGATGATGATGATGATGATGATGATGATGATGATGATGTTGCTGATGATGATGTTGCTGATGATGATGTTGCTGATGATAATGTTGTTGATGATGTTGCTGATGATGTTGCTGATGATGTTGCTGATGATGTTGCTGATGATGTTGATGATGATGTTGATGATGATGTTGATGATGATGTTGATGATGATGTTGATGATGATGTTGCTGATGATGTTGCTGATGATGTTGCTGATGATGTTGCTGATGATGCTGCTGCTGATGTTGCTGGT